>JARHVA010000449.1:3747500-3840000 GCA_037957365.1 Torreya grandis
TCACTACTACAAGTTAGTGACCTACTCCTAATGATGGAAGGCATAGGTCCATACAAACATATATATACATACAAAATAAAAATTCAAAATTAGCTCATAAACTAAAACATTGAAATATAATATGAAAATCTTAAAATTAAATTGTCTAATTATACCATGCCACCCGTAATAATCATTTTTACATAACTTGAAGACATCATCAAAGGAATCTATGTAGACAATTATTTTATGTGCCAACTATTTACACAAGTATAGAGGATAATTACAAAATACACATCCATATTTATAATTAAACATTATGTAATACATAATTGGATCATGTACCTTAAAAAGTTGTTGTGTAGATGAAATATTAAAATCAACACCTAGATTTGTTCCCTCCCTAATATATGATGGAGTGTATTCTATGGTAATCAATTGAACATAAAAAATATCATTGTCAGACACTTCAAAATTCACACACATACAAAATATATGTACAATGAAAAATAACATTAATTAATCATTATAAATTATCTTAGTATAGGTATAAATTGTAGGTGCACTATGAGAAACACACATGCTCATATGGATTCCTTAAACCTGATACAACATAAATATAACTCATATACATTAAATTATCTTTTAAATTTAACAATTTTTTCCATTTTTTTGTAATAAGTAAGATATTAAACATACCTATTAAATGTTAGGCAAGGTGATCAGATGAAATGTGGATGGATAAAACATATAAATATTAATATCATATAGGCACATTGAAAAACCACTATGTGGGGACTACATGAAATCCTCATCCTAATCATTTCTAGTGCATGCAGTGCCACATCATTTGCATAAGTGAGCTCTTTGGGTAATAGTAATAGTAAGTGCCTTAAGTTCATGTAAGGTATCAATATTTATAGTCTCCTTGACTATAGAGGGTAGTGTCTTAGGAGGATGGGGTTTGGAAACACTTACTCTCACTAGCTAATTAGGTGCACATCGTGCCTTTGGCTTATCCTATGTAGAGTCATTTCCCCTACCTTGTAACTCTGAGAAATCAAAATAATTTTGAATTTTATTCAACACAAACTCAAAATACAATTTTCTTAGAATATAGAGTGGGACCTCATTATTGTTGTAAGGTGGGTGATCTAAGACCATATACCATTGATGCCAAAAAAATTATTTGAGCAAATCATGAGTGCACCAATGGATTAGAATCCATTTGGCTATCATATCAAGTGGTGCACTAGTCTTCCCATCAATGAATATGACACAAAAATGGGGTTTGGTTATGTGTTTATCTTTCACAATGGCTTCCAATAGTTTGTTAGAATAGTATGTCTTACATCTATTTATATAGTCATCCCACCTATCAATTTGACTTGTTAATGACTCAAATTAATCTATTAATATCTATACTGTGTTTTCCATGGATATTTGATGGGGTTTGTTTGAGTGTGGATCCATTAATGACCTAATTTGATTATCAAAGTTCTAGCATATTTTCTACTATGTGGTTTTATAAATTCTCTTGAATACCTTGGAGGGCTTAAGGAACTAGATGATGGCTAAGAGGGTTTTTTGGTGGAGGGTTAAGAGGGATAAGAAGGTTTTGAGGGTCAGGTGATGGCACATTAGCTACTGCAAGTGAATATGTATGCACTGAAACATAAAAATAATTTCAATAAAAATTTAAAAATTTAAAAAAACTAGGGTCTATTTATCCTAAAACATGTTGGATTGCCTCTACTTCAATGTGGCATTATTGAATTAAAGGGTGGGTGGATCCAAAATGTGAATTTTTGCTTGCTCAAACTTGTTGCTCCAAAATGTGGGTTTAGTCTTACTTATTTTTATTGTAATTTTTTTCATGTGAAATTCCAAATGATTTGGATTTCACATTTTTTTTACTGTATAAAAACTAAATACACAATTTTTATGCATGCACATTTCTTATATGTACATAGTTTTATGCATATGTAGTTTAGCCTCAGTAGCCACTGAGACTAAGTTAAATAATAGCATATGTAATCATAATAACCATGTACATGAAAAATTTGTGAAGGGAAAGTGGAATTATATCCACTTTTTGGCCCCTTGACTTTGTGCATTACCATGTATTTCCCTGTATATTAGTACTATGAATCTATGACAATGACTGTGATGCCTTGTGAACTGTAGGGGTCTTAGGAACCCATATGGTATAATAAGTTATAGGTGACATAGGTGTCTTATTTTGAGATCTTAGATAGCCCAATAATACTGATCTCAACATAAACTGAGTGGAAGAAGATCCTCTAGAATCTATGACATATCTCTAATGCATGGGTCTCTCTAATAATGGTCTTCATGGGAGAGTATGCATACATGTCAATACCATAGGATTAGATCTTTCCTACACTTTTGTCTCTACTAAACTCTATTATGTATGCATAACAACTATATTTTTATTTGTAACTGATAACTATGTAATAACTAATAACAGTGTTAGAACTATAATTGGTGATTGTGTTAGAACTGCCTATGGCATGGATAAAGGATAATCATAAAGGAAAACCTTAACTTTGACCACTTAATTTTTATTTATTCACCTCATGCATATGTTTAATGTAGATGGGATGGATCAGATCTCTTATAACCATAGCCTACCCAATAACATATCAAACACACCTACACTAGGTACTATTAGGAATCAAGTGGCTACATGTGCTAGTCCAACCTATAATAGAAGCACAATATCCCTAATGGAGCTCTGAACATGAACACTAAATCTAATAATGAATATGTATATATGTAATATATCCATCTTTGAGTACCCCAAATACTGAAATAATGTCATAGTGTACATGTTAATGTTTGACCCAATATCAACCATAACACTCTAGATATGATGATGATCTATGTATGCTCGTATAAAGAGTGCATGTAAATATATATAATCATCATAAATATCCTACTCTAATAATGTGATGAGTGGTCTAGGTAGAATTTTAGTATGGTATATTCCAATAATTTTTTGTAATATATGTGACTCCTCTATAATAGTATGATATGAAGATGGTGGCGGATGTGCTTGATATGTGTAGTAGCACCTAATGTGCCCTACCTCACTTGTTGTGTGCTTTAGAAATGGATCTAAGAATATCTTTAATTCCTTATATTTTGTTTGATGTGATTTTAGTGCCTATATGGGTGTGCCTACATTAATTATATTAGCCTCAATCAGATCTTGTATCTTGTGATTTAGGCTTATGCATATTTTTGTGGTATGGCCTAGTGCCTTGTGGTACTCATAGAACACATTAAAATAATAGTTATTTAGAAGAGGTTGTGTCATATAAATATTTTTAATTGGAGTGATATATATGACATTGCATTCTAATATCTAGTATAAAACCCATGTTAGTGACTCTAAAATATTGGTGAAGATTCAACACTAAGGAGAAGATAAAACCAATCTAGGAGGTGGCTCAAAAACTATATTGACTATGGCCTTTTGATCACTCTTGTTATCAGTGGGCCTTACCTTGTATGTAGGTTTATTTTAAAAATTAATAGTTGAATCTTATCCATTAACATACTTGATTTTTCCCATTTATAGTAGCTTAACCTCTCTTTCTTTGACTATGTGCCATAAATTGGTAAATATAAAAAAATTATTCAACAAGATAGCTTCATACAATGCTAGTAAGAGACTTTGTTTAAATATGTCCTAAAGCTCTCTGTCTGCCATGGGTATAGTCAATTTGGATAATATAGTCTTGTTTCATAAGACATAATATATGATAGGCTCATTTGAATTTTGTTTCAACTATGCCACTTGTGCATATGATATCTTGTCACTAATGTTGATTGAAAAATGTGTTATAAACTTATCAGCCAAAAGATTGAATGTTGTGATATATTGATTTGGTAAATCATAAGATATATGTAGGGAGTAATCCTTTAAATTACATGGAAATAACTTTGTGAGAATCCAATCATTAGATGCATATTTCAAACATGATGTGTGAATGAAAGAGTGTGCTAAGATCTCTGAATAGCATTCAAGCAATAATGTTGATTCCTATAGAGAGAGATCCAAAATTCCAAGAGAAGGAAAATAATACATTAAATTGATTCAAGTAATTAACCTTCCAAAAAGGAAAAGTGGGGTACATATAGGTAAAATTAGGGAAACATGAGAAATCTTATGGACCTTTTATAACTAACCTAAGGAAGCTTAAATAACATAGAATGGCCATACGACTGTGTAGGCAAAACCTAGTGGGATAAAGGAACTACATTAACACCCCACCATAAGCATAGATTAGGTGAGATGATAATTGGGTCTTGGCATTGAAAGCTTGATGACATACCCAAGTACATAGTGATGAACCTCCATAGGAGGAAGAAGAAGGTGGATCAGCCCTAACCCCAATGAGAGATCATAGATGAACAAATTTACTATCTATGAAGGTCTTGGTCAGAATATCTACAATTTTATCTAATGTTGGATAGTACCAAATATCAATGACTTGCTTTTTGATAAGCTCCCTAATGAAATGCATGTGAATCTCTATGTGCTTGGTCCTTTGATGGAGAACCGAATTCCTAAAAATTTGGATGGTGCTTTGGTTATCACAATAGATGATTGTTAGCTTATGAAACTAGACACTAAACTTAGTGAGAATCCATTTAAGCTAGATTACTTCATTGGTGGCATTGACAAACCCTCTATATTATGCCTCTATAGATGATAAAATAATTACATGTTACTTCTTGCTTGACAAACTTACTAGATTCAAACCAAGTGAGAAATTATAGCTTGAAGTCGACTTTCGGCTTTGAATATCTCTAGCCCAATCTAAATTTGTGTATCTAATCAAATCAACCTTTATTCCTACTTCATAGTGTATCCCATAGTTGTGTGAACCTTGAATGTAGTGAAGAATCTACTTTGTTACTTTCTAGTGCAACTTATATGGCTCTTACATAAACTGGGAAACCAATCCAACTGCATAAGATATGTCAGGTCTAGTGTGTGTGAGATAGATAAAACTTCCCATAAGTTGATGATATAGAGTGGCATCAATGAGCGGTGTAGGACAATTAGCCTCAAGCTTCACACCAAAAAAGAAGGGAGTAGGAGTTGGCTTATAATCAGCTATGTTAAACCTCACATGCAAATCAAGAGAATACTTGGATTGTGATAATGTTATCTCAGAATCTAAATAAATGATTTCAATCAAAATAAATTAGTGAAAAAATCCCATGTCTATCATTGAAAATCTATTTGAAAGTGTAATTTTCACTGCTGAGATGGATGAGCATGAGCTTCCTATAATTACTAAGTCATCCACATAAATAACTAGGATCAATAGATAATAATCCTACCATAATATGTCGACATTCAGATCTGAGTGGCATCTGGTGAACCTGACTATGAGGAGAAAGGATTCCATCTTGGAATACCATGCCCTATGAGCCTATTTGAGTCTATAGATAGATTTCTTGAATCTACAGACTAAGGAGGTATCTTCCACAAAGCCTTATGGTTACTCCATATATATCTCTTCTTTGAGGTCACCATGTAGAAAATCACTCTTTACATCTATTTAGTGAATACCCCACTGATGTGTGGTTGTGATGGCTAGAGTGAGTCTTATAGATGTCATCTTGGCTATAGGAGCAAAAGTCTTAGTGTAGTCTATGCCAAGAACCTGAGAAAACCCCTTTGCAACCAGATGATATTTTTACTTATTGACTGACCCATCTACACCATACTTGGTCTAATAAACCCATTTTCAATAGACCAATTTTCTTTCTTTCAAAAGAAGGACCAAGTCCCATGTTTTATTTTTGATTAGGGAATTGTATTCTTCCTATATAGAAAAATCACATTCTAGAATGCCAGATGCCTCATGAAAGGTTTTTGAATCTGAGGTAATGGTAAAGTAGGCATGTGATGTCCAATGAAATAATGATCATGTCTAGCTTGTATATGATGTATTTTCAACCCATGTTCTAGCACTTTGAAGTGTCTCTCTAGCCCAAATAGGACCAAAATTTTATGAGATTGGAGAATTAGGAGGTGAGTCCTAATCATTTGTAGTGTGAGTGTGAGATGGAAGAGGAGAATCCTCACCACTACTCTCATCACTTGAACTTGAAGAAGAATAAGAAGATTCATCCTCATCATTAGGAGGATCTCAAGGTGGATATATCTCACTGTCTAAAGTGGAATCAATGTCTAGTGAGAATTTTGAAGAGTCTAGAGTGCCAAGATTATGTTAAAGTGGGCCCTCATGAAAATTGACACTTCTTTCAATGAAAAACTCATGAGTTTTAGGATGGAGAAGCCTGTATCCATTAACGCCCTCTACATACCCCACAAACATGCAAGATTGACTCTGAGGGTCCATTACCTTACATTTCTTTTTGGGAACATGGGCCATTGCTAGTGATCCAAACACTTAAAATTGATCTACTATGGGCTTGTGACCATCCCAATCTTCAAAAGGAGTGATTCCCTTCAAGGCTTTGTGTGGAACTCAATTCTAAATGTATCACACATAGTTGATTAATTTAGCTCAATACTAAGGAGCAATAGACTTTGATTGAAGCATTTAGTTTGCCATTTCCTTCAAGGTATGATTCTTGCATTCAACCACACCATTATGTTAAGGACTATATGGAACTATGTATTGCCTCTAAAACCCCTTTGATGTGCAAAACATTTCAAACCTATTGTTGACATACTCATTTCCATTATTAGTCCTTAAGATTTTAATGGAACATTCTGACTGCTTCTCCTCAAGTTCCTTTAAGTCCTTAAAGTGATCAAAGACCTTAGACTTATACTTTACAAAAAAACACCTAGGTGTGCCTCAAAAATTCATCGATGAATGTGAGCATGTATCTTGTTCTATTGAATGAAGGTTTTGGAAATGGTCCTACTAAGTCATTATGGACTATCTCTAGATTTTGTTCAGCTCTCCTTCATTTTCCCTTGTCCTATTTCTCTTCTAGATGCTTTCCAAGAATGTAGCCATTACATAGGCCATCTAAAAATTTGACTTTAGTAAATCTTGAAACCATGTCTTGATGACTAAGTTGCTCTAGGTAATGGTAGTTTTGGTAGTTTAAATTGCTAAATTTTTCATGCCATAGTTTGCTTACTCCATCTACATGAGTCAGAAGTGAAGTTGAGGGCTGATATGGGTGAAAATATGAGAAGGTATACATCTTGGAATGATTATTGACCTTCCCATAAACCACTATAGTCTCACCATATAGCTCCTTGACGACCAATGAATCAGGTGTGAACTCAACTCACTTCCCTGTACCTATGTGAGTGATTTGATAAACTTGTTGGGTAAATATTTTGTCAATCAACTAACTGATGAGAAAAATAGGTCTTATCAACCATAACAAGGGAGATGGGTCAGCCCAATGTGTAGTTTTACTACATCAGAGGTGGACAAATCTCTCCTCTCATCAAGGGGAGGTTCCCTATGAATACGCAGGAGCTATATACTATATAAATAAGCAAAAAATAACACTCAAGGGTAGGATACACCATCCATCTCTCTTATTCAGAGATGATGTTTACAGACAAAGGAGAAAATCCTGGTGACAATACTGAAGGCACTTTTCTTCTTTCAGAAGTGATCTTACAGCAAGGCATAGGAGTTCTTTCAAGTAGTGACCAGGAACTGGTAACAAAAGGTAGTAATTAACAGAATGAATTGTAACACAAAGTCTACACCTCAACTACCCAAAGAGTGAAAAACAAAGGATAATGGGGGCACAAATTCATCCCAAGATCCTTCACATAGAAATAGAAAATGAAAACACACACTAAAAACAATTGTGAAATCACAAAGTCTTCCTCACAATTGGTTTCAGGACACCTTCTTGATTACTTCCACAAGTTCTACTTGTTAGATTAAATAAACAAGAATGCTCCTAGGAAATAGACATGAGAACCATTCCCTAAAATAGAACAAAGTCTACAAGTGTCTTGCTTTCTCATTCAGATAAAATAATATGAACAACAATCTGAGCTCAAAGTCTCAGAATTTGCCTTTCAATTTGGGTAGAGTTTAGCTTCTATAAAAATGAAAAGTCTCCCCACTACATAAGACTGGAGATTATAATATATGACTATCCCCAGAAATGTTTGGTGCTACTTTCCATGGAACGTCCCATGCTGCGGTCAATGCCTTCAATGCATTTCCAATCCTGTCGAGGGACCATGCTTGAAACAGTGTCTTGTCTTAACTGTGGAGTGCCAATTCATCTAATATGTCTCCTCCAGAGTAAAGACTATCTGGTCCTTTCCTCCTTTGTGCAATTGTCCATTTTGACTTTACTTCATGGAATAAAAATAGACCACGTCTTTGATTTGGTGTGCTCAGATGACCACTTAATCCACTATTTCACCTACTAGAAATAACTCCCTTGAAGATATTCCTCATCTTTTTGTATTATTTTCTCTTCCCTGTAGCAATTTGAGCTCTCAATCTCTCTTTTTAGTTGGTCTCTTAGTTTATTTTGTGCCATATTCAAATATTAACAAATATTCCATTACATTAAATTTGACGTCCATGGGGCTGTCAATGATTGCCAGCTGCTTGAACCATATTGAACCATGAACCTTTGAACCTATTAAAGTTCATTGATTTAATGGTTTAATGATCTTTATTGGTTCCTTTGTTCCATTTTCTTTCTTGCTCTTTGGTTGAACCATCCTTTTAAAACTAGTCTTTGGAATCACCTATTTGCTACTTCCTTCCTTTTAAACTATTGAGCCTATGAACCATTGAACTTTGAACTCTTTTGGTTCAAGGTTCAATCAGTTCATTATTTCATTTTCTACCTCAGTTCAATCACTACCTATACTATCTTTCTAAGTCCCTTGATCTTCATCGAACTGGTTAAACCTTTGAACCTGTTGAACCCTTTTGGTTAAAGGTTCAATGATTTAATGGTTCATTCTTTGTAGCCCTTTTATGGATAAGTATTTGGAAGCTCTTTTCTACGTCTGTATCTAGCCTTTGGAACATCTCGAAGGGAAGGTGTCCCTTCAGGCTTTGAGAAAGGTCCTTTTTTTACTATGTCGAGTGCCCCCCGCAACGGAACCTACCCTTCAGGATCTTTTGGACAGCCTTTGGGCTTTAATTCCTTCAGCGGGCTTTTGTTTCTTCAGCAGACTTCATCCTTTATTTCCTTCAGACAAAATGTCTAAAAGAATTCCTTTGGACAATTTGTCTAAAGGAAATCTTCCTTAGCTATGTCTTTTTCTGTTGGGCTTTGGCTTTCAGGCTTTTTCCTTCAAACAAAAAGTCTAAAGGAAAGGTTCCTTTCCTTAGCCACTCATTCCTTTGCTTTCGATTGGGCTTCAATTTATTTAGGCTTTCTTCCTGAGTGAATTCCTTTGGACAAAATTTCCTAAGGAATTCCTTCAGACATTTTGTTCGAAGGACTTTTGCCTTAACAATTTTTTCCATGGGAGCTTTTTTGAAAGAATTCCATGTTCTTTACCTGATAATTTCCTCAAGGCAAAGTCCAAAGGAAATATCTGCTTTCGTCCTTAGTTATTTTTTAAGGAATTCTAACTTTGCCCGCTTTTGGTCACTGCCCTCCACAAGGGCACTTGGCCTTAATTCACTACCCTCCGTAAGGGTGCTTGGTCATTCAGCTTTGGGGTAGTCCCTTGAACCAACCATTTGAACTGACCGATTGAACTAACTTTGGTTTAATGGTTCAATGGTTCAATCGGTTCAATCTCTTTATTTTGGCTAAGTCCTTTGACCACTTGAACCACCCACACGTTGAACCTTAGAACCATTGAACCCATTGAACCTTTGAACCAAAATGGTTCAAGGTTCAACGGTTCAATGGTTCAAGCCTTCTTCTTTTCACTAAGTGTTTTGAAGTTGTTGAACCATGAAGCATTTGAGCTTGATGAACTTTGACAAAGTGCTTAACTCTTTTAAGCTTGCTGATGACATTGAACCTTGAACCCGTTGAACCCTTGAACCTTTTTGGTTCAAGTTTCAATGGTTCAATGGTTTAATCCTTGCTTAGAAGCTTGCTGATGAAAATTTTTGGTTGAACCAAGGAATTGAACCAATCCTGAAATTGCCCAAGTGTTGAAAACTTGCTCTTTTGATTGAACTTGCCTATAGAAGCCTTTGAACCTTTTGAACTTGCTAATCCCTTAACTGAAAAAGCTTGAAAATGCAAAATTTGAATGCTCAGAACAATTTTTTGAAAAGGGAAGAGAGAATTTTGGTCTGTTGAACCAAAATAGTTCATAGGTTGTCCCAAAAATGAGTGACATTTTTGGGGACAACAACTGGCTCCAGTTGGGGAACTTCCTTCAGTTGAAAAATTGGAACAACTAAAGGGAGTAGAAACTAGAATCTCCAGTGCCTTGAAGTATGCCATTGGGCTATGGAGTCATGCTACCCAAAAAATAAATGCTCTAAAAAATGAAAATGAACAACACAAAATAGAAGCAAAGACTATACAAATATACATATGTACAAGTGAACTTATCTGATACATTAAGAATTGAAATGCTTCAGATGCTACCCATTGTGAGGCAGAGAAAGAGTGTGCCATCTTGATACTTCAATAGAAATTTGTTTTTAACATGGATTTGATGGATGGTAAATGGGCCTCTCCAAAGGGAATCAAATTTCCCATGCATTCCATTTGGTTCTCTCCTTTTGTCCCACAACAGGACTTGATCTCCAATTTAGAAATCATGATTTTTTGCCTTCTGGTCGAAGAACTTCTTCACCAGACTTTGATGGGCAGAAATTTGGTCCACCACCATAGTTCATTGCTCATCCATCTTAGTCAAGAACATGATCCTCTTATCAATGGAGCTTTCATAAGTTTGATCCTCAATTGCCTTGGCCAATTTCAATGCTGGCAATTCCAAGGTGATTGTTATCTCAGCATTGAGACCATAAAGAAGTTGGAAAGGAGACATACTAATTGCCCTTATTGGTGTGATAGTATATGCCCATAGATCATCAACCAATGCTTTATACCATGTCCTTTGGTTATCATCTACTAGCTTCTTGATGATAGTCACTAGGTTCTTGTTGCTTGATTCAGCTTGTCCATTCCCTTGTGGAAAGTAATCAGAAGAGTGGGAGAGGGTGATCTCATAGTAAAAATAGAACTGAGTAATCTCCTGAGAAGTGAAACAAGCTACATTTTTTGTGACAATCTTGGTTAGAACCCCAAACCTGGAAATGATGTTCTCTTTGAGAAAACTACACACTACTTCTGAAGTAGCATGCTTGGTTGGGATAGCTTCCACCCACTTGGTGAAGTAATATGTGGCTGTGAGGACATAATCATGCCTAGCACTTGAATATGGGTTTACAAAACCAATGAAATCAATGCCCCATTACTGAAATGACTCTTCTATCACCACTGGCTTGAGAGGCAAGGCAGCTAACTTGGGTCTTCCAACGAACTATTGGCATATTTCACATTTCCTTACCCACTTGTATGCATCTTGAAAAGAGTAGGCCAGTAATACTTGGCTTGTAGAATCTTATGGGTAGTTATAAGAGTAGAAAAGTTTCCTCCATAGGCCAAATTGTGGAAGGATTTCAAAAGTTGGTTCTGTTGTGCTTTATCCATGCAACAAAGGAAAACTCCATCAAGGCTCCTCTTATATAGGCCATTGTCCCAGAGAACAAAATTGGTAACTTTCAACTTAATAGTCCTTCTTTATTTATAAGACAGGTGAGCAAGACACTCACCATAAGTAAGGAAATGAGCAATATCTGAATACCACTCATTTGTAGTGGAGACAAAGAGGACTGTTGGCATGTCTTCAACTTCTTCTTCTTCATGCTCTATTCCTTCTAGTCTGTTGTCAGCAATCAATTGGCATAGGCCCTTTCCTCGCACCAGCTTCATTGGTTTGATCACTAGATCAAACTCTTGGATTTTAGCAATCCAATTCCCTCTTTTGGTTCTAAACTCCTACTCAGTTAATATGGTTTTAACTGTGGTATAAGGAACCAAGGCAATAGCATGTGAATTCAAGATGTAGAAGTAGAAATGCTTCACAACCTTTACCACTGCATAGGCATGCTTTTCCATGTTTGAGTACTTCATCTCATGAGCTTTAAGAGGATAGATCATGAAAGAAATGGGAGATTCCACACCTTCTTGGTCCTGCTGAACTAGAATTGTTGAAAGTGTGTGTTTGAAACCATAACTATATATAGTGAAATCCCTGTTATAGTCTAGACAAACTAGAATTGGGGCATGAGCAATAGCAGTCTTGATATCTTGGAATGCTAATTTGCCTTCTTCAGTCTAGCTGAACATGGACTTTCCCTTCATCATGTTTAAAATATGATGAGTCTTCTCAGCAAACTCGAGGATGAACCTTCGTAAAAAATTCACTTTTTTGAAGAAAGAGTGGACTACAGTCTTACTTGTAGATAGGGTAAGCTCCTATATGGACTTGACTCTTTTTGAGTCAATATTTATGCCTTCTTTGGACACAATATGTTCGAGAAGTTTCCCTTCAATTAGCCCAAAAATAGACTTTTTGGGGTTTAAGGAAATGCCATTTTGGTGGTAGCGTTCCAGCACTTGTTGTAAGTGGCACACATGATCTAGGTGATGCTTAGAAAAGACTATTAAATCATCAAGATAAAATACAATAAACTTACCCATTTAATCCTTGAATGCAAGTTCCATTTCTCTTTAAAAAGTGGCATCAACATTAATAAGGTCAAATGGCATTCTCTAATAAGTAAAGGTACCCCAAGGCATGGTGAAGGCAGTCTTGAGCTGGTCTGCTTCACCAACTTCAACTTGATTGTATCCTGAGAAGCCATCCAACATTGATAACATCTCTGAACTAGTCACTATCTGAAGCACTTGGTCCATGACTGGCAAAGGATAGTTATCCTTTAAGGATGATTGATTTAAATTTCTAAAATCCATGTAGAGGAAAATTTTGCCATTCTTCTTCCTTACAGGCACTATGTTTGCAATCCTTTTGGAATGATGGATTGGGAGAATGATTCTAGCATTCAACATTTTCTATATTTCAAACAGAATAGTACCTAATATCTTCAGATTGTACTACCTAGATTTTTGTCTGTAAGGTGCCAAATCACTTTTGAGAGGAATGTCATGGCAAATTTCATCAAACCTGAGTGACTTCAGGTCATCATAGGAGTATTCTAAGACATCTATGTACTGACTTAGTAGACTAGTGAGTTTAAACTTTTCTTCCTGATTACAGCACTTCCCAATGTTCACCATCTTAGGATTTTCTTTGGTACCCAGATTTACTTGATCAAACTCCTGGGAGGAGCTTGAATTCATTTGTTATTGTTTGATGAATCTATCATGTTTATCAAATAACTTCTCAAGGGAGACCAATCCTTTGGGAATATTATTCCCTTTCAGATGTAGGAACT
The DNA here is from genome assembly GCA_037957365.1 of Torreya grandis. Lineage (NCBI taxonomy): Eukaryota > Viridiplantae > Streptophyta > Pinopsida > Cupressales > Taxaceae > Torreya > Torreya grandis. The sequence continues at coordinate 3,760,949 of JARHVA010000449.1, forward strand.
CCTCACCTGCATCTGCACTTGATTATGGGGATGGTTCAAGCTTCTGAGGTTTATTGCCTTCAAAATGAAGCTATTCAAAGTTATCTTTTTGTTCCAGGAAGGCAAAGATCTAGTTGTCATTGTTAAACACCTGCCAATGACTGGCATTATCAGGTACACTTGGTCAAAAGACCAGTTCAATAATGTACCTATCTCCTTTGAAGTTTGGGTGAGGAATCAATAGAGTTGTTGAAACAGCCAGTGCATCATCTTGGTCATTGAATTCCCTGGGTATGGCAGAGATGCTTAGAGCATCAAAGCTTTCAATCTAATCTTAGACTAGATTACAATAGTGGCACAATCTCTCATTTTTGGTTTGATACAGGTTTCTCACCTGACAAACCACCAATTTAGCATCTCTTTTAGCATGAAGGAGTTTGATGCCTTTGTCTCGAGTAGCCCTCAATCCAAGAAATAGAGATTCATACTCAATTGTATTATTGGTGTTGCTAAACTTTAACTTGTATGAATAAGGAAAGATATCTCCTTGAGGAGATATCAACACAACCCCAGCTCCTAAACTGGTAGAGGAGTAGCTGCCATTAAATTCTAGAATCCATACCTCATCAGACACTAATTTTTCTTTGGATTCTTCTGTACTTACATTGCGCTCCATCAATTCTTTTGCTATTACATCTGAAACAATTTTTAGGTTGTCACCTTTAGGAGCTTCATTAGATGCCTCATGGACCTCTTTCGTGGATAGAAAATAGTTACCCATGCTTGAAGACTTAAATGGAATTTGAGCTTCAGGTGCTGACGTTTAGGTGACCACATATTTTGCTTCTTTCTCAAGAAGTAGCCTCCTTATAATGCCTTTGATAGGGATTCTCACCTCGGATAAGTCCATGCTCAACTTGCCACCAACATTTTTGTAGAAATTTTGGCCAAGAAGGATGTTGTATGATGTTAGGATGTCAGCCACCAGAACAGTCATCTTGACTCTTTTGTTTGGGAATGCTGCAAAAGCAAATTGGGCATCCTTAATTTGTCCCAGTAGTGGCACTTATTTATTATCCATAGAGAAAAATCTCCCAAATGTCTTGGTCAATGTGAGACTAAGGGATTCTACCACTTTGGCAAGCATGGCATTGTTTGAAGCTCTAAAATCAATGATGTAATTGCTCAGCTTGTGACCATTTATCAACAGGGAAACATAGAAAGGCTCTATTTTCCCAGGGGTAGAAGGAGGAGTAATGACAAGGTTGTTTGGGATATACATGTTCCTTGAGGGATCATTAGTTATCTTCTTAGCTTTTGTCTTGCAGGGATGGTTTGGTTCTTCACACATTAAACCAAATTGTCTAATTGCTCAGGGTTGGACTACAAAAATTCAAATTCAAATATTTGAATTTTGGTTTTCCTTATGTGGTCAATTATGTCAAATGTCTGGAATGAGCTAGGAGTAGAGGATGAGAGTTCATCCTTTTGGTTTTTAGAAGGGGAAGGATTGGTCTATGAATTTGAAATTAGAGGTGAAGGTGTAATTGAGGTACTCACCTTTTTAGCAGTCATCAGGTCCTTTGGCTAGAAAGGTAGAGTGGTTCTCTACTTGGAAATTGAAATTGTTGGTTGAAGTCACTACTCTATCTTCTCTTTATTAGCTTGCTTAGCTAATTGATTCTTGGATTGGGTGAACACATCATATGATCCTTCAGTTGCTTCACCTTCACTTCTAGGTTCATCCTGGTAATTCAAGAAATCAATGTTGGAGTCACTAGCTAATTCTTCTTGGTCTTCCATGAAGAGATCAACATCATTTTCTTGATCAAACTCAGGATGGAAAGAGGAATCATGTTCTATTTCTATATATCCAAATGCTGAGTTGGTTGGAGGTGCTTCAAGGGCAAGATTCCTCTATGGAGGAGGAAGATGATTTGTTTGCCCTTGGTTTCTAGCCGCATTGCCTTGGTAAGACTGATTAGGGAATGTCATCCTTGGTGCATCTTTGTATGAAGGATTAGATGACATTCCTTGCACCATTTTCTCTCTGAGAGCTACCAACTCATTTTCTAGCTTCTTCACCATTGGATCAGTGGTGGATGTAGGTGAGTATTCATAGGAAGAAGAAGATTTATCTCTATTTGGATCTCTCCTTATCTTTCCTACCAAGATAAGGTCATATTCTACCTCAGTATCCAAGTCTTGAGTAGCCTCAAGGTCTATGTGGCTAGCATGTCTCAATAGAAAACTCACGTCAGGTAGCTGTGAGTTGATGAAGAAGCATTTGAGGTTTTTAGGTGTTGGCTGAGCAATTACAAGAATTCAATTCCTCAACTTGTCAAACTTTGATATGAAATCCCTCATAGGTTCATGAGGTTCCTTCTTCATCTATGTGAGCTGGGCCAGTGAGGCGTGTGCATCTTCTGTAGGCTTGAGCCTAGCTTCAAATTTATCTTTGAGTATGTCCCAATCAGTCAGTGATCTAGCTTACAGATGGTAGAACTAGTCTGTAGCAGCACCTTGTAGTGTTTCCATGAAAATCTTGACTGCCACATCCTCAAATTCCATGCCTATCACAACACAAGCTATGCTAAAAGTTGCAATGTGTTCATCAGGATGAACTCTCCCATCACCAAAGAATTTGGGGAAATTCTTTCTTGAGCTATGTGGAAGTTCATGTAGAGGTGGAGTAAGATTTAGTGGACCAAAAGAGTTACCCCAGGGGCCTTGAACTACCATGATTGGATTATGGAAAAGCAAGACAACAAATCTGGGTGGAGTATGTATAGGCAAAGCTCTGCTAACAGCAGAAAAGGAAGCTCTGCCTTGTGCTAGTGACCTAGTACAGGTAGGAAGAACACTCCTGGATCGTTGAACTTGAAGTTGGGGGGGAACAAGTTAAAATTTCCCTGCTACACCAACTCAAAGATAGGGTTGACAACACCTTGAAATATTTGGCTTCTTGTATAGCATGGAGTTTCTAGATTGTAAAACAAAAAATAGAAAATAACTAGTCTTGCTTTAGCTTGAAGCTTGAGGCTTCAAACTATGTTCTCTTCTCTAGTGGAGTTGCCAAAAATCTATTGGGTGAATATTTTGTCAATCATCTAACTAATGAACAAAATAGGTCTTATCAACCACAGCAAGGGAGATGGGTCAACCCATTGTGCAGGTTTACTACATTATAGGTGGACAAATCTCTCCTCTTATCAAGGGGAGGTTCCCTATGAATATGCAGGAGCTATATACTATATAAATAAGTAGAAAAGAACACTCATGGGTAAGATACACCATCCACCTCTCTTCTTTCAGAGATGATGTTCACAGACAAAGGATAAAATCTTGGTGACAATACTGAAGGCACTTCTCTTCTTTCAGAAGTGATCTTGCAGCAAGGCACAAGATTTCTTTCAGGTAGTGAGCAAGAACTGGTAACAAAGGGTAGTAACCAATAAAATGAACTATAACACAAAGTCTACACCTCAGCTGCCCAAAGAGTGAAAAATAAAGGATAATGGGGGCACAAAGTCATCTCAAGATCCTTCACATAGAAATAGAAAATGAAAACACACATTGAAAACAATTGTGAAAGCACAAAGTCTTCCTCACAGTTGGTTTCAAGACACCTTCCTGATTACTTCCACAAGTTCTACTTGTTAGATTAAATAAACAAGAATGATCCTAAGAAATAGACATGAACCATTCCCTAAAATAGCACAAGATATAACAGCACAAAGTTTGCAAGTGTCTTGCTTTCTCATTTAGATAAAATAATATGAACAACAATCTGAGCTCAAAGTCTCAGTATTCACCTTTCAATTTGGGCAGAGTTTAGCTTCTATAAAAATGAAAAGTATCCCCACTGCATAAGACCAGAGATTACAATATATGGCTATCCCTAGAAAGGTTTGGCACTACTTTCCATGGAACGTCCCATGTTGCGGTTAATTCCTTCAATGCATTTTCAATCCTGTCGAGGGACCATGCTTGAAACAATGTCTTGTCTTAACTGTGGCATGCCAATTCATCTAATATGTCTCCTCTACAGTAAAAACTATCTAGTCCTTTCCTTTTTCATTGTGCAGCTATCCATTTTTCCTTTACTTCATGGAAGAAAAATAGACTACGTCCTTGATTTGGTGTGCTCAGATGACCACTTGATCCACTATTTCACCTACTGGAAATAACTCCCTTGAAGATATTTTTGATCTTTTTGTATTGCTTTCTCTTCCCTATAGTAATTTGAGCTCTCGAGCTCTCTTTTCAGCTGGTCGCTTGGTTTATTTTTCAAATTTAGTGCCATATTCAAATATTAACGGATATTCTATTACATTATATTTGACTTCCATGGGGCTGTCAATGGTTACCAGCTGCTTGAACCATATTAAACCATGAACGTTTGAACCTGTTAAAGTTCATCAATTCAATGGTTTAATGATCTTTATTGGTTCCTTTGTTCCATTTGTTTTTTCTCTCTTTGGTTGAACCATCCTTTTGAAACTGGTCTCTGGAATCATCTATTTGTTGCTTCCTTCCTTTTGAACTATTGAGCTTGTGAAAAATTGAACTTTAAACTCTTTTGGTTCAATGTTCAATCAGTTCATTAGTTCATTTTTTACCTAGGTTTAATTACTACCTCTACTATCTTTCTAAGTCCCTTGATCTTCATCGAACTGGTTGAACCTTTGAACCTTTGAACCTGTTGAACCCTTTTGGTTTAAGGTTCAATGGTTCATTCTTTGTAGCCCTTTTTGGCTAAGTCTTTGGAAGCTCTTTTCTACGTCTTTATCCAGCCTTTGGAACATCTTGAAGGGAAGGTGTCCCTTTGGGCTTTGATAAAGGTCCATTTTTTATTGTGTTGAGTGCCCCCCGCAAGGGTACCTACACTTCGGGATCTTTTGGGTGGCCTTCAGTCTTTAATTCCTTCGGTGGGATTTTGTTTCTTTGGCAGACTTCATCCTTTATTTCCTTTAGACAAAATGTCTGAAGGAATTCCTTCAGACAATTTTTCTGAAGGAAATCTTCCTTGGCTTTGTCTTTTTCCACTGAGCTTTGGCTTTTAGGCTTTTTCCTTCAGGCTTTTCCTTCAAAAAAAAAAGTCTGAAGGAAAGGTTCCTTTCTTTAGCCACTCATTCCTTTGCTTTTGATCAGGCTTCAATTTATTCGGGCTTTCTTCCTAGGTGGATTCCTTCGGACAAAATGTCTGAAGGAATTCCTTCAAAAAATTTGTCTGAAGGACTTTTGCCTTAACAATTTTTGTCGTGGGAACTTTTATGAAATAATTCCTTGTTATTTACCTAATAATTTCCTTAGGCCAAAGTCCAAAGGAAATCTCCACTTTCGACCTTAGTCATTTTTCTAAAGGAATTCCAACTTTGCCCACTTTTGCTCATTACCCTCCGCAAGGGCACTTGGTCCTTCAGCTTTGGGGTAGTCCCTTGAACCAACCGATTGAACCAACTTTGGTTCAATAGTTCAATGGTTCAATCAGTTCAATCTCTTTGTTTTGGCTAAGTCTTTTGACCACTTGAACCACCCATCTGTTGAACCTTGGAACCATTGAACCCGTTGAACCTTTGAACCAAAATGGTTCAAGGTTCAATGGTTCAATGGTTCAAGCCTTCTTCTTTTCACTAAGTGTTTTGAAGCCGTTGAACCATGAATCAGTTAAACTTGATGAACTTTGACAGAGTGCTTAACTCTTTTAAGCTTGCCGATGACGTTGAACCTTGAACCCGTTGAACCCTTGAACCTTTTTCATTAAAGGTTCAATGGTTCGATCCTTACTTAGAAGCTTGCTGATGAACATTTTTGGTTGAACCAAGGCATTGAACCAATCCTGAAATCTCCCAAGTGTTGGAAACTTGCTCTTTTGATTAAACTTTCCTATAGAAGCCTTTGAACCTTTTGAATCTATTAATCCCTAAATTGAAAAATCTTGAAAAATTCAAAATTTGAATGCTAAGAACAATTTTTTGAAAAGGGAAGAGAGAATTTTGGTCTGTTGAACTAAAATAGTTCATAGGTTGTCCCAAAAAGGAGTGACATTTTTGGGGACAACAAAACTAACATAAGATTGATGGATAGTGAAGGAACACATAAAACATCATTGAATGTCCTATCACTTACTTCAACTGATCCTTTACTGCTAAATTTTGTTGAAGTGTCATCACCCATGATAATTGAAGGCACAAAACATGGCTCTAATTTTGAAAACAAATCCTCTAAGGAGGCCATGTGATAGGAAGCACTTGAGTCAATAACCCAAGTCAAAGGTTGAGAAAATACTATAGCAACTGACTTTCCCTTATTTTTACCCTTTTTTTTATCTTAACCCTTTATAGAATCTTGTGTTGATGTGTTCTGAGATAAGGATTCAGGACCACTAATGTTATTCTTCTCAAGCATCTTAGTCAATGTGTCAATCTTATTTTTCATGCACTAAGATTCATCATGCCCAAGCTTCTTACAAAAGTTGCATTTGATTTTATCCTTATTAGGTTTCCCACTTTAAGAGGACTCATTTGATGATTCCTTTCGCTTGGCATCTAATTTTTTATTCTTCTTGTGCTCATGATCAGGTTTAGACTATTTTTTCTCCTATTTGCCACTGTTAGAAGGCTTCTTCTTGTCTTGATTGACAATCAAGGCATGTGATTTTAATGAATTAGTGCACTTATTTGAACCAAATTATCTTCATGCTAAGTCAGATCAGCAACACACTCTTCAAATTATTTCATTTCCAAGTGGATCTAAATGCACATTTGGTAACATGAAATGTAGAGACAAAAATTGAATAGTCGCGACACAATTTTGCAAGCACAGATAGAATCAACTGGTCATCTATTTTCTCAATGCCACATTGCTTCAACTATAGTCTAAGTGATTTAAACTTTGTAAATAAGTATTTTAGGGTTTCATAATGACCTGGGCTCAATGTGATGAGCTCATTCTCTAGCTCATGACCCCTCATGATGTCCTGCACTCCATAAAATTGGTCCAAGATTTTTCAAACTTCATTCAGATTTTTTGTAAACTAAACACGAAATAGGAGGTTGGAATACATTTATAGTAATATAAAATTATAGGTCTCACAAGATCTATTATACCCCTTAACCTTTTCTATATTTTTAAATGGCTCAATTTCTTCACCCATAGTAATTTGATAGAGTCCTTTACCTCTTAAATTGAGCTACATTTTAGACTTCCATTATAGATAGTTAAATGGTGTGAGTAGTTCAATGTTTATATCTATTAGTGTAGATTATAATGAGACAAATTATATAATTAAAATGAAAGCAAAAAAATAGAAAGCACATAGTACAAGTACCCCCTAAACTATCAAGAATACCCCCCTGAAGTTACAATGCACACACACTCAGTCTTGGACATCGAGCACAACTGAGAATGTGTCTATGAGTTATTAGTGTGATAAAGTATGAGTGGGATATCAGGCACAATCAATAATCTATCTAAAAGGAAAGGTATAAAGGCTTGAAAAGAGTTTTAAGTTATTACACCATGTAAAAAATGGATGTTACAAAAGTCTTAAAAAAATGTCACCAATGCAAAAATATTGAGAAAATATGCACTTTAAAAAAAAATGACACCCAAAAAGGAGCTATGGATTGAAAGTTATAACACTTACTAGTTCTTACTCCCACATTTCCTAGACCCTTTCCAAAACTAGAATTTTTTTTCTAGACTAGGTAATTGACCCTCAAAAACCCAAATAGGTCTTCCTAGTGAATTTTGGGTTCTTGAAACTACTTTAATTTGGTTTCTTGCAACTGCTTTACTTAAAAAAAGTAATAAGTAATTTCCCTTTAAAAACTTGATTACTTCTTAGCTGTGTATTTCAGGTTCTTCAAACAATTTTACTCTAGGGTTTCAAATAACTGCAACTTAAAAAAGTAAATAAGTAGTTTTGTTAAAGAAGCCAAATTACTTCTAATTAATTACCTTAGAGAAGCACAATTACTTCCTACATTGTATTTTGTGTTTTTGACTCCTTTACTTAACTTCTCAAATTTAAAGTAAAGCAACTCAAAAAACTCGATTTGGTCTACGATCAAGTTGTCAGGGTTGAGAACCCTGATTACTTCTCAATTATTGGCATTGAGAAACCTGATTACTTATTCCAATGTAAATTTTGGTTTTTGAACTATTTTACTTAACTTCATGAATTTGAAGTAAAGTAATGTCAAAAGCCTGAATGGGTCTTGTAAGCAAGTTGTAGCACTTTGAAAACCCAATTTGATCTGGAATCAAGTAATGGTTCTTTAAGAACCAAATTAGATATGTGTAGTAAGTTATTGGTCTCCAAGAACCTAATTTAGTCTACAAACAAATTTTTAGGGTTTGTAGGCTTGATTACTTTGTCCATACAGATGTTCAACCAGATGCAAGAAATTATTTTTTTGGAAAATCCATGAACTTTCTCAAAAAACTAAGAGCAACCCATTTTAGATCTCAAAAAACTTAGAAAATATATGCAAATGAATTTTTCATCAAATTCCTTTTGATATTATTTTTGATTCATATTAATAAAATGCCTCTAAGTTCAAAAATGATGGCCAAAATAGAAGAAAAAATCACCACAAGGTGAATGCATGGAGGATCTTACCAGGGAGTCTGATGCATGAGGCTATCAAGAAGGCCTTGATACCATGAAAGAGTGTGCCAAGATCACTGAATAGATTTCAATAAATAATTTTAATTCTTGTAGAGAGAGCTCCAAAATTCCAAGAGAAAGAAAATAATGCATTCAATTGATTCAAGTGATTAACCTTCTAAAAAGGAAAAGTGGGGTTCATATAAGAAAAATTAGGGTAACATGAGAAAGCCCCTAATTTTCCTAATTAACTAATTAAAAATAATTATAATTAGCCTATGGACCCTTTATAACTAACCTAAGGAAGCTTAAATAACATAGAATGGCCATACAACTGTGTAGGCAAAACCTAATGGGAAAAAGGCACTACACTAATAGTGAAAAGCTCTAAGATGATTCTCTATGTTACCCTTGCCATTATATAATGTAAGTTTGGGTGCCATAAAACTGAATGGCAAAAGAGTTACCACTATGTGATCAGCCAAAGATGTATGTAAGATAATATTATAATCTAAGGCATGCGATGGCCTAGTGGATCCTTTATCGAGATGTAAGATCTTAGATTGTAGGGTATGAATATCAGGCATAAGGGATTATATATTTGGAGTAGAGGTACTAGCCATAAGAGGTTTAGATGTCACTAAAGGTTGTATTATAATTTTAGGTTGTGCTATCTGAGTTAGCCCCATTATAGGTGTAATAACATTATTAATTGGTGGATTTGAAGATTGACCATTATTTATTTTATTCTTGATTTTGAATATGGCTTGTAGGATTTTGTGCATGATCAAGGGGTTGTTCCTAAATTCTATCTATGAAGACCTATAATATCTCATCTTTGTTGATAATTATGTCATCATTATTAAGTGAAGGGAGAGTGTCTCAATTCTTAATGTGTATATAATCTCGCTCTTGGTTGTATTATTCATCTTTAGATGCATTATCATTCAAATCCACATAATCAAGGTGTGAAGGATACAAAGATGGAATTATGATATGTATCTTATCCATGTTATAGACTCATGATAGAAATAATCTATATATGTTTTATAGGATTACCACATAGTCTAGAACTTATTTTTAATGGAAGAGAGATAGATTTTTAGATGGCATATACTAAACAAATTAGAATATATTTGATAAAATAGAATATATGAAATCTAAAAAATTTAAAACAGCTAATGAAAATACAAAAAATAAGGATGCAATCCCTAAGAGCATATAGATCTAGGTTATTTTGAATTTTAAGGTTGCTTTACAAAAATTAAAATTATATTCAAATAAATAAAACCATAATATGAGATTGATTTAATTAGCCAAGTAATGACAAAAAAATAGAAAAACATAAATATGTAACCCTAATTTAATGCACAAAAATTTGGAAATTTAAAACTAGGGTTTTAAGGAATATTCAAAGTAAATCAGGTTCACCAAATGTTTTAACCTTTTAAGGTTTTACTTGTGTAAATCCTAAGTTTGATTAAAATGCTAAGTTATCTAAATCAGTGAAATAATATGCGATAAATAACTAATTATTTATTATAAAAATTGACTTGCTTTGAATTTCTAAAAGTAGCAATAAATATGTGCAAATAGAGACTTATCTTGAAAACAACTATCGTAGAAGATCTGGGTGCTGAAAACTAGGTTGTGAATAGGTTTGAATGTTGTCAATAGGTTCTCTAAGTTAGATCCTTTCTTGGAAAGTAGTTCCCCACTTGGATATTAGTGCCATATGGCTCTAGTGTTCTAAAAATGTTGCTAGCATCCTCTTTGTAGGATAATTCATAAATTTTGGGTGCACTTGTGCCTGTGTTTCTAGATTATTTTCCTACACATACAAAATATGGAAATATGTATTGTGCCTATAACATCTTATTTAAGTTTCAAAACCTAATCCTCATTAAAATTATGGCATGAGATGAAAATGTTTGTTTATTAGTAGGATAGGCTGGACATCCTCAACACCTCGCTATGAAGAGAATTGCCTACATACCAATACTCTAAGGAGGGATCAAGCCCAATGTAGTTATCCCACCTAGTGCTTGGTGCAAGTGTAAGTGAATGCTAGAATGATAGTGCTATTGAATGCCTTGAGTGTGCTTGATATTTGAAATATTTGAAATTTGGGTGTAGGGTAGCTTTAAATGGTAATATGCAGAAGTAGGGTAAAATAAGGATTAATAACCTTGATTTTGCTCAACTTATTTCTTGTTTGAATAAGTTTTTTGCATATTTTTTCCATCTACTAGATAAAGGTATAATAGTCTTGTATATATAGTGTTCTATAGATTGTGCACATAATAAAATGTGCTTAGGTTGACCTTTGTTCTGTTTGGGAGAGTTAGGGTAAGGGAAACTAGTGTCATGTTGGGGACACTAGTGCCATGTGGCTTTAGTGTCTATAATGTGGTGCTAGTGTCTAACTGGTAGGCTACTAGGCACAAAGGGCTAGGATTTGGGAATGAAGGTCTGAGATTGTGCTTGAGCTAACTAGGGACATTTGTGGTCTACACAATGGCTAAAAAAGTGTGATAAAGGATCTATAATACATCTAGGGCTAATCTACGAATAGGTTGTCTCAGGAAACACTCTTAGCATCTAAATACCACTTTTAGGTGATTACACCTAGGATGGATCTAATTTTATTTTTATTGAAGTAACCAAACATGTAAGAATGAGAATGGGTATTTTTAGTATTGGGTTTTTCTCTACTAAATGTAGGAAGGCCAAAATCTAAACAAAACACTTATGCTGATGTTGTAATTTCTTGGCCTTCACTAATGTGACTCTCGTAGTGTGATTTGTTTCACTTAATTTTTTGTATGATTATCTTTTGTATCATAACGTGTGTTGATTTGAGTGGAGAAAAAAATAGATATTAGTTTGGGAAAGATAAATAGATATATGATAAATAAACGTGTTTATATATTAGAGGCAAGATAGATATCCATTCAGAATGAATATTCATCTCCTGAAAATTATAAAAATGTAAAATACTCATAAAAAGGATTCATGTCAAATGAATATGAATTTTAAAAATGTATATGTTAGAAATGGATGTTTGTTTATAATAGATATCCATTTCCTTTTCAAAAAATATTTCCCTCTAACTTTTGGCTTGGTTTGAGGCTTGGATTCCCAACTACATGGCTTTATGCAGTGCATGATAAAGTTAAATTTTAATGACATCCCCTATATTCACCAACATATTTCATTTAGTTATTGACATTTTAATTCAAAAATCCAAATGGATTGTGTCAATCAAATTTTATAGATATGTAACAACAACAACACCAAGGGTATCCTAGTAGTCAATAAATATACACATTGAAAAATTATGATAAATTTTGACTTGTTATATTTTTTTGAAACTTTCAAGAATAGTAACACTCATCAATTAAAATATTTTAAAAAAGGAAAAAATAATAACATTTGATCGTGTTTACCTTGGTGTAAAATTGACCTTTAATTTTTCTTAAGCACTCAATTAAATAATTACTTAAAAATAATATGTTTACTAAAAACTAAGAAAAATTGCCACAACAATTTTATTTATGTTCTCCACATAAATAAAAAATATATATGAAAAAAGTTTCATTTGATTCAAAAAAGGCTTGAAAAACACATACTCAAGTTTTTCTTTACAAATCCATAAAAATATAAGGAGTATATACATACCTGAATTTGGTACAAAACTTTTATTCTTGTGTTTTATTTTTAATTTAATTTATTTAGAAAAATTATACATTTTAACCCATTTTTAGGATAGTGGTAACCCCACATGAGTCTCTATTTGGTCTACTAAACCTAAAAAACATCCCAATCCTTATTTAGAAGGTATTTATTAGTGTATTTGAACTAATTGCCACTTGTTATATAACCTTGCTTCAAAAACTAAGATTTACTTGTCTCCTAGACAAACTTTTAACTATAGAGAGCAATCCCAAATGTACTATTATTGTATAATATATATTATTAATTCTATGTGTCATAGGAATTCATCTTTTTATAATATATGAAGAGTCATATACAGGAATAAGGATAGGTAGAATCACCTTAAAAGGTAAAATAAATAATTATTCATTAATTATATGTGTGTGCGTGTGTGTGTGTGTGTGTGTGTGTGTGTGTGTGTGTGTGTGTGTGTGTGTGTGTGTGTGTGTTTCTTCTTTTCAAATTGAACATAAAAATAATTTTAGCTTACATCAAATATTAATTCTTGTCATTCTATTTAATACCTGATCTGACTTTAGTATTAAAGCACAAGGTTTCATGATTTTTTTAAAATGATGGGTGGGAATATAGTTGAAGAATTTTGAATGAAAATGATGGGTGAAAATAAGGAGAGATATAGTGTACAAATCTTTGTTGGAAATATTGTCATTGATGTCAAAGGTCTAACATTATTGGTGACAAATGCCCCATAGCATTTATTATCTAAAGGTGTTTTTAATGTTCATATTTTGGCTAAAGTATGTTGATATTAATTAAATATTAATGAATATATTTTTGGTTGCATAATTTCAAAAGAGGGCCCATGAATAAGTCAAAGAGTCATGAGATAAAGACAAAATAGGGAAAGGATGCATTTTCCCATAAAGGGTCACCTTGAGGAATTCAAAGAGTCAGCAAGTGAAGACAAAAGAGGGAAGGGTTATTTTTTACATGAAGAGTCACCTTGAGGAATTCAAAAAGTCACCAAATAAAGACAAAAGGGGAAAGGACGCATTTGCTCATGAAGGGTCACCATGTGAATTTTCAAATGAAAGGATTCAAAGGGTTATGCAAGTTTGACACCATTTTCCATATGGATTGAAGAGTCACAAAGGGTGAATGCCAAAATTCATTTGGAAAGCTATAAAAGAAGGCTTGGGAAGCCATTTTGGAAATGCAAGAGAGAGTACATGACTTGTATCTATTTTATATAAGAAAAGAGGAGAGAAGAGAAAGAGATATAGTATATTTCTATCATTTATTAAGAAAGCAACATTGAGAGATAGTTTTGTTTTACATAAGAGGGGTTGGTACTCTTATGGGTTGGTGCTCTTGTGGGTTGGTGCTCACAAATAGTTTTTATGTTGCTGCTCCTATAAGTTGGTGATCATTCATATACTTGAGATTGTCCTCTGTGGTTTTTCCCACATTGGGTTTCCATGTAAAAATCTAGCGTCTCTCTCTCTTGTGTGGAATATATTATTATTTTAGTTTTATTATATATCTTGAATGTATGATTAGGTGGTTAAAGAAAATAAATCAGATTCAGTAAAATATTTAAAAGATATATGATATACTAATTCACCCCCCTCTTAGTATATCATATGCTTAATAATTGGTATCAGAGAAGGTTCTTTTGGAAAGAGTTTAACATCTTGAAGGTAGATCGAGGAAAGCACAATGATTGGATCACATGAAAGTTTTTAAACAAATAAGGCACTTTTGTTTGATGGGACAAATTATGCCTTTTGGAGCATAAAGATGAGGACTTACTTGATGGCCCTTGGATTTGACATTTGGCAAGTAGTGATGGAGGAATACAAAGAGCCACAGACACTTGTAACTACTTTTGTGAAAAATAAGGCAAGTGAAAATAATGCTAAATATTTAAATGTTATTTTATGTGAATCAAAATTTGTTAAACGTATGCAATGAAAATCTACTCATGACACTTGGGTAAAGCTTGAGAATATTTACAAAGGTGATGAAAAGGTTCAACAAGCTAAGCTCCAAACTTTAAGAAGACAATTTAAAAGTTTGAAGATGGAAGAGGAATAAAATATAACAAGTTAGCTTTTGTGGGTTGATCAAATAGTTAATCAAATTCAAGGTCTTGGAGAAAATTTAGAAGAGTTAGTGGTGGTACAAAAGGTTTTGATATCTCTACCATTGAGATATGATGCAAAGTTTTCTTCAATTGAGGAAATGAAGGATCTAGCCAAGTTAAATATGGATGAACTACATGGTATTATTATATAATATGACATGTGAACCAAACAAAAGAAAACCTCAAAGAATGAAGCTACTTTCAAGACATCGAAGAAAGACAAGGCTAAGATTCAAGAATCAAGTGACAACTCTAGTGATGAGGAAGATGATAATGGAGCTCTATTCATCTACAATCCTAAAAAGGGTACATGTAACTATCAAGGAAAATTACCATTTAAATGTTTTAAATGTGGTAAGATTGGACATTTGGTAGCTAAGTGCCCAGATAAGAATAATGGTGACAATGAAGAAGGAAAACCTACATACAAGAAGAACTTCAAAGGCAAATTCAAGAAGGGATTCGAGAAGAATAGTTTATATTCTAAAGATCCTATCTCAATCGAAGATAGTGGAGTTAGTGACTCAGATGAAGAAGAGATTTTATTCATGACCATACATGAAGATACCTCCACAAGTAAAAGTATACATGATCAAGAAGAGGAACATGATGACACTGAGGTGAATCTCGAAGGAGAACTCATTTGTGTCTTATAAGAATTAAAATCTCTTGAGAAGAAGAATCAAAGATTGAAGCTCTAGATCAAGAAAAATGAAAAGGAGCCAAAGGAAATAATTGAAAATCTACAAGAACACATTGAAGAAGAAAAAAATACTGAAAAAGATCTAATAGCACAATTACAAAAATTATGTGAAGAATGTGAAAAGCATGTTGTTGAAATTGCCTCTTTAAAAGAAGATATCAAGAAAACAAATAAATTAGTCAATGATAAAGCTATCAATGATTCAAAATTTGAGAATAACACTAACATGTTAAACAATATATTAGAAATTCAAAAATCAATATCAAATAAGTCAGGTATCAAATTTGAAAATAAAAAGAGCTATGTTAAAGCCCTTACAAAAGAGGAAATAAAAAGGGAAGAAGTTAAAAATGCAGAAGACAGCTCAAACAAAGAAGGCTAGAAAGAACAGAGCTAAAATAGACAACCAAGTCAAAGATACAAAAATTAGAATAGGTTCTATTTTCATGGTTATTATTTTTATTTTAATGGTTATGGTCATAAGAAAATAGATTGTTGGAAGAGAGCTAATAAATTAAAAAATAAGGAGAAGGAAACTCATGCAGAGTCAAGCATAAGCCATAACTCTTTTGTTCCTCTATCAGGATTTAATGAAGAGGCCATAGTATGTTACAAGTGAAATAATTTTAGACACATAGCCTAACATTGTAGAAGCATGTTCGAGTCAGTAAAAAAGGACCAAAGTTTCAAGGTTCCATTCATCAAGAAAGTTCAGACAGGTTCAAGGTAGAAGAAACAACATGAAAGTCTATGTTAGTCCAAATCGCTTTGCATGCAACAAATTAAGAAAATCCAAGGTTTATTAACAATGGATGTTTGAGGCACATGACAGGAGACAAGATCAAGTTCATAACTCTAAATAATATCAATGGTGGCATAGTGAAATTTGAAGACAATACCACTGCCAGAATAGCTAGAAAAGGTACATTAAGTTTGAATAATGGTAGAACTAAGACTAAAAATGTTTTGTATGTAGAAGGTCTTAAGTATAATCTATTGAGCATAAGTCAAATGTGTGATTATGGACACACACTAAAGTTTTATGTAGAAGGTTGTGAAATTAGGAGAAAATATTCAGATGTGTTGATTTCAAAATGATCAGAAGATAGGCAACAATTTATATATGGTATCAAATATCAAAGGTCAAAGATGTTGTTTAAGTCAGGTTGAGAAAAGTTAGTTGTGGCACAGGAGAATGGGACATATAAATTTTAAAAATCTTGTCACCATTAGCAAGAAGTAAGTAGTTAGAGATCTTCAAAAGATTACAAAGCCCTCCAACACACTTTGTAAACCATGTTAGCATGGGAAGTAGGTCAAAAGATGGTTCAATACAAAAGAATACTTGACCACTCCGATGTTAGGGCTTGTTCACACTGATCTATGTGGACCTGCTAGAACTCAAAGTACTCAAGGTGAGAAATACTTCATATTGATTATTTATGATTATACACATATGACTTGGGTGATGTTTTTGAATAAAAAATTAGAAGATTTCAGCCACTTCAAAGCATTTAAAGATTTAGTTGAGAATGAAACCAATTTAAATATTAAGTGCTTGAGATTAGATTGAGGAGGAGAATTCACGTCAGATCAATTTATTAAGTATTGTGAAGACCATGGGATAAAGAGACATTACTCAACAACTAGAACTCCATAGTAAAATAGAGTAGTTGAGTGGAAAAATAGAATAGTTTAAGATATGGAAAGGACAATGCTAAATGAATCCAAGATACCAAATAAATATTGGAGAGAAGTAGTAGGCACAACAATGCATATCCATAATAGAGGATTGTTGAGAGTCAATAGTGAAAATACTCCTTATGAGCTATGGGAAGACAAACTAGCTACTGTTGTTTATTTCAGAGTTTTTGGCAGTAGATGTTTCATAAAGAGAACTGATGAAAAATTAGGTAAGTTTGAATCTAGAACAGATGAAGGTATATTTCTTGGATATTCTTGTAAAATTAAAGCTTATAATTGTTATAACAAAATAACCAAGAAGATAGTTGAAAGTGCAAGTGTCAGTATAGATGAAGATGTAGTACAAAGAGCTAGTGATTTGATAGATACTCCTAAAATCATTAAAGAAGAAGATTTTAAAGAATCAGATGAAGATGAGGAGTAAAAGGACACCAAGAACCCATCCAAATATCTCTAGAGAAATCATAATGAGAGTGACATCATTGGGAATATAAATGAAGGAGTTTACACTAGAAAGATGATGGTATGTGAATCTGACTAAGTTAATTTTTCTTTGTCATCCAAAATTTAGCTTAGAACTTTTTAAGAAGATAGACATGATGAGCATTGGGTTAAAGAAATGGATGAAGAATTAAATTAGATAGAAAATAATGATACTTGGGAATTAGTTCCTGGACCAAAAGATCAAAATATGATAGGAACAAAATGGGTATATAAAAATAAGTTTAATGAAGATGGTGAAGTTACAAAGAATAAAACAAGGTTACTATGTAAAGGATATGCTTAGATTAAAGGTATATATTTTGAAGAAACATTTGCACAAGTGGAAAGGCTAGAGGTTATTAGAATGTTTCATGCATATGCAATGTTTAAAATTTTTAAAGTATTTCAGATGGATGTCAAGTCTCCTTTTCTAAACAAGAGTCTAGAAGAAGAGGTCTACATTAAGCATCCCGAGGGATTTCTTCTCTCAAATAATAGTAGCCATGTATGTAGATTGAATAAGGCACTGAATGGATTGAAATAAGCCCCTAGAGCTTGATATGTAAGACTTGATAAGTACCTATATGATCAAGGTTTTGAGAGAGGTTTTGAAGACAATAATCTCTATATCAAAATAGAAGGTGAACATCAATTGATTGTTATGGTATATGTTGATGACATAATATTTGGAGGTAACATTGAAAAAATAACAAAAGAATTTTTTGATAATATGCAAAAATAATTTGAGATGTCTATGTTTGGAGAATTGTCATTTTTATTAGGGTTGTAAATATTTTAGTCAAATAAAGGAATTTTCATATCTAAAAATAAATATGCCAAGAAAATGTTGAAAAAAATTGGTTTTAAGGATTGTGCACCAGTTGCCACACCAATGGGTACAAGGAACAAGGTAAGGACGAAGATTCACCTGTTACAAATCAATCTTTGTATAGATCTATGATTTCTAGTCTTTTATATTTGACAGCATCAAGGCCAAACATCATGCATGTAGTAGGCATGGTTATGAGATTTTAGGCAACCTCAAAGGAGAGTCATGTTTAGTTGGTAAAGAGAATATTAAGATATGTCAAGGGAACAATGGATTATGGATTTTGGTATCCCAGATGTAGAGATTTCACTTTGGTTACTTATACAGATTCAGATTGGGTAGGTTGTTTAGATGATAGAAAGAGTACAAGTGGAGGAGCTTTCTTCCTTAGTGATAGCTTAGTATCATGGCTAAGCAAGAAGCAAAACTCAATATCACTTTCTAGAACTGAAGAAGAATATATTGCATCAATGTTGTGTTGTACTCAAGTGCTTTAGATGAAGTAAACTTTAGAAGACATCAAGATAAAATATGATAAACCTATCTCTATTTTTTGTGATAACACAAGTGTTATTAATATTTCTAAGAATCTAATGATGCATTCAAGAACAAAACATATTCCTATCATATATCAGTTCTTGAGAGAGTGGGTTATAGATCAGCAGGTTAAGTTGGAATATTTCAATACTACAGAATAGATTAAAAATATTTTCACAAAGGCACTACCAAAGGACACATTCAAGTATCTGTGAGAGAAGTTGGGAGTAATTTATTTTAATTTATATCATTGATGATCAAAATTAGTTGAGGGGGAGATAAGTTTTAGCTCCAGGACGGACCCTTTGCCATTGATGTCAAAGGGGGAGAAGTATAGAAAAAGGTATAGGAATAAGTACATGATACGGGGGGGGTGGGCATGTGTAGTATAGGTTTCTAGATGTGGTAGTTTCACTTTGAGGTTGAAATCAATGACAAAGGGGGAGATTGTTGGGAATATTGTCATTGATGTCAAAGGTCTAACATTATTGGTGACAAAGACCCCGTAGCATTTATTGTCTAAAGGTGTTTTTAATGTTTATACTTTGGCTAAAGTATGTTGATATTAATTAAATATTAACAAACATATTTTGGTTTCATAAAGTCAAAATAGGGCCCATAAATAATTTAAAGAGTCACAAGATAAAGACAAAATAGGGAAAAGATGCAGTTTCCCATGAAGGGTCACCTTGAGGAATTCAAAGAGTCACCAAGTGAAGACAAAAGAGGGAAGACCAATTTTTTCCATGAAGAGTCACACTGAGGAATTCGAAGAGTCACCAAATAAAGACAAAAGTTGAAAAGATGCATTTATTGATGAAGGGTCATCATGTGACTTTTCAAATGAAAGGTTTCAAAGGGTCATGCAAGTTTGGTGCCATTTTCCATATGGATTGAAGAGTCACAAAGGGTGAATGCCAAAGGTCATTTGGAAATCTATACAAGGAGTCCTGAGAAGCCATTTTAGAAATTCAAGAGAGAGAGTGCATGGATTGTTATTATTTTATATAAGAAAAGAGGAGAGAACATAAAGAGATATAATAGAGTCTTATCATTTGTTGAGAAAGCAACATTGAGAGATATTTGTGTTTTACATAAGAGGGGTTGGTTCTCGGTGCTCACAAATAGTTTCTATGTTGGTTCTTGGCAAAGGGGTTGGTACTCCTACAAGTTGGTGCTTGAAAAATTTGTAATTTGAGTTGATGCTCATTCATATACTTGAGATTGTTCTTCATGGTTTTTCCCATATTGGGTTTCCATGTAAAAATATGGTGTCTCTCTCTCTTGTGTGGTGCATGTTATTATTTCATTTTTATTACATATCTTGAATGTATGATTAAGTGGTTAAAGAAAATAAATTAGATTAAGTAAAATATTTAAAAGATATATGATATATTGATTCACCCCCCTCTCAGTATATCCTATGCTTAACAATCCTATCTAGAACGTGATAACTTTACTAGAGGCCCCTATTTCACTAGTCATCTCAAAGGATTCTTCATTGAACACATAAAAAACAAGTTAGGGTCCACCAAACAAAAAAAACAACTCCACTAAAGGAAAAAGACCTACTTCATGAGCTAACTTGGTGGTTGACGAGCATCCTTCCAAAAATCCTTAGATGATTCCTTTCTAGTTCCATCTAGCGATACAAATGAGGTATGTATCAAGATTCCAAACTCTATCATAGATCACATTGAATCCTTTCTATCAAATTATATTTTGGCTAAATTCAATGATTTTAGGCCGAATATTGACACTTTTCACAAGTGGGAAAATTTTAAGTGGCAACCCAAGGGTCAGATCAATATAGTTGTTATGCCCAAAAAACATTTCATGATTAAATTTTCTCATTTCAAAGATTACATAAGGATTCTTACTAGAGGTCATTGGTTTATGGTTAAATCCATAGTTAGCCTTCAAAAGTGGAAGGTTGGTCTTAACTAGATAGTGCAGTCATGGAAGGCATTCTTGTCTAACTAAAACTGTCAAAGTTGCCTCTAGAATTTTAGGCCCCAAAGGTTATTTTGGGAATCACTAGGGTCCTCAGCCAACCAATCTCTATTGACCTTATGACCAAATCAAGACATAGACTATTCATTGCGCATGTCTACATGTTCACCCTAGCTGACAAACACTTGATTCATTTGATCAAGATGAAATCCAAATATAAGGTTTGGAACCAATGTATATAATTTGAAAAGGATTTGTAAATTTAAAAAACTTGTGACATTCTAAATCACTCAACCAAAATTTACCTCTAAGCAAGAAGCCATCCCTCTCCCCCACTCCCCACTAGATTAAGAAACATTCTCCCTAAAACCCTTATCCTCATCCCCCAAAAGTTTCCAATTCCCCCTCCCCTCTCAAATCACCTTCTTTCCCCCCTCCTAAACCTAATCTAGCTCCTCTTAGCTTGGGGGAAAAGTTTTTAGATGCATCTCCTCCTAGATCTTCTTCTACCTTGAAGATCCTTAGCCCTCTTAAGGCTAGATAAAACCTTCAAACCACAACATCTATTCTAAAGGAGGCTAAGATAACTAGAGCTACTCCACCATTGGGTGAAATTTTAGTCGAAGCAACATTTGCATATCATGTTACTCTTTTTTCATATCTCAAGGAATCACAAGGAGACACCTAGATAAACTCACCCTTTACCATCTCTTTTGAAGCTTTATTATTTGATAAGGATCTATTTCTTCAAGAAATAACACATCATCAGGTTCTTCTAACCCTAATCAAATATCGAGAGGAGCCTAAGCCTTTTTCCCCTTGTGAAGGTCAATGTTCCTCTATAAACAAAAGAGATAGTTCTAAGATAATCAAGGAAATGGCCAATGAATAATGGATGAAAGTCCAACAAAAAAAAGGGAAAGAAAAAGGTTGAAGTTGGAAAAGAACTAAAATATTTAGGTAGACCATCTAATGAAAACTTTATAAAATCATAAATAGATAAACATGCAGTAAAAGATACACAGATGACCCTTAGACATTTTCCAAGTAATAAGAAATGAAGATCATCTCCTAGAACATAAGGGGGTTGAATAACCCCAAAAAATAGAGGTTGGCTAAAAATTTGGTCTTTAATCATAAACCTGATATTTTTATTATTCAATAAACCAAAATTCATGTGGAAAAAATTTTGAAAAATAAATCTATAAGTGGTATAAAGATTTTTTTAGTAGCAATAGCTCCCAAGGTGCCTTTAGAGGATTGGCAATTTTTTGGGATCCTTCTATTCTAAAAGGAAATACTCTCTTAGAAATTAACTCCCATATCATGGTTTTTTCCAAAGAAATTCACACTAAAAGGAACTAGGTTCTTACTAATGTGTACGCTCCAGATTACAAGAATAACAGGAGAAATTTATGGCAAGATCTGATTGACATTAGAATTTTTTTTAAAGATTAGAGTTGGATGGTGGTAGAGGATTTCAATTCTCCTCTATCTCTGGGGAAAAATAAATGGGGAACATATTCCTTTAAAGACAAAATGATGGATTTTAGTGAATTTATTGTAGAAGTAAAGCTAATAGATGTTGACTTAAAAGGAAACCCTTTCACCTAGTAAAATAGGAAACTGGGTGACAATCTTATTCAAGTTAGATCTCAATAGTTTTTTGATCTCTTTGTAATGTAATTTTCATTCTAATAGCTCCCTCTCTTCTTTTCCTAAGATCAGGTCTGACCACAAACCATTGGTGTTCTCCAATGAAAAGATGACCAAAGAAAAAAGAACCCCTTTAGATTTGAGAAAATGCGGCTCTCCAATCAAACCCTGGAGAATTATTTGAAATAATGGTGTAAGTTCCTAGTTCAAAGTTATGATATGTTTATTTTTTCCATGAAAATTAGACACTTTAAGCTCAAACTCAAGATCTAGAATAAGGAAGTTTTTGGGAACTTTTTTTTCCCCAAAAATGCAATATTAAGGAGGAGCTTAGTAGAATAGAGGAGGAAATTAATACTTCTGGTTCCACCCCCTCCCTACATTCAAAACAAAAGGAGCTTATTAGTATTTACCACAACCTAAAAGCTAAGGAATAAACTTATCGGTGCCAAAAATAGAGGAAGACTTGGCTTAAGGAAGGAGACAAGAACACTAAGTACTTTCATACCTCAGCATCCAATAATCATCACCATAATTTTATTGCAAAAATTAAAGGGAAGATGGTAACTAGTATAAGGAAGAAAAAGACATGAATCTATAAATAGTCAACTTCTATAAAAATCTTCTAGCCTATGTCCCTTCTCAGGATGCTCAATTAGAAGATCGAGGAGTTAATCTCATTCAGGGACTCATTTCACAAGAAGATAATGCTACCATTTTTTCTCCTCCCTTGGATGAAGAAATCAGATCTGTTATCTTCTCTTTGCAAGGGGATAAATCCCCCAGACCTGATGGTTTCCCTCCATTCCTTTTTTAGATTTTTTTGATTAACATCCAAAATGAAGTCTATCTGGCTGTAACTAAATTTTTTAAAGCCAAAACCATGTTACAAGATTTGAAAAACAAATTTACAGTTCTCATTCCTAAGAAGAAAGGGGCTAATCAATTGAAATATTTTAGGCCCATTAGTCTTTGTTCCGCTTTTTACAAAATTTACATGAAAGGTCTATCTCTAAGAATACAAATGCTATTTAACAAACTGATTGTGAAACAACAAGGGGCTTTCATTTTTAATAGACAAATTTTTGATGAAATCATTATTTCCCATGAAATAATTTGCTCAGTGGCTAATTCCACTTGACAAGGTATGTTCCTCAAATTAGACATGAATAAAGCTTATGATAGAGTTTCATGGTAGTTTTTGTACATAATCCTCCTTATTATTTGGTTTAATCAGACTATTAGAAACTTGATATCTTCTTGCATATCCACCCCATGTATTTTGTAATCATAAATGGGGTTTCCAAAGTTTTTTTCCTAGCAGGTAGAGGTTTTAGACAAGGAGATCCCTTATCTCCTTATTTTTTTATATTTATGGCTAAAACATTGAGTAGGATCATTAACATGGCTAGAACATCCAGGGTAATCAAGGGAATCCTAGAGGCTCCTAACACTAGACCTGTCACCCATCAGTAATTTATGGATGATACTCTGATGATGGGAGAATCTTAGGTTTCTAAAGCCAAATGCTTTAGGAAAATCCTTAAAATCTATGAGATTGTTTCAGGATAAAGTGTTAACTTCCTCAAAAGATCCTTATTTTTCAACAACACTCTACCTTCTCTACAAGAAAATATATCTAGGATCATTGGTTGTGTCATTAATAATCTCCCCTCCTCCTATCTTGTCATTCCTCTTTCTGATGTAAATATGAAAATAAAATACTAGAATCCTATCATTGATAGGATTCAGAAGAAGTTATCTAGGTGGAAAGGGAATTTGTTGTCTTAGATCAAAAAATTAAAACTACTTAAGAGTTCGTTACAAATCATCCCTATTTATTTCATGTCTTTATTTTTTATTCTAGGAAAAGTGGCAGATCAAATTGAACAAATTCAAAATAACTTCCTTTGGAGGGGTGTGGAGGATATATTCAGATTCCCTCTTATTTCCTAAAACAAAGCATGCATTCCTTCTTCTAAAGGGGTATTGGGTCTCAAAAGGGTGAGATTTATGAATCAAGATCTCTTAGAAAAGTAAGGATGGAGGCTAATCAAAGAATACAGTCATTGGACTATGATTATCAAGGCCAAATACTTAAATTTTAGGGAGGGTTCCTACTTTCTAGCTGAATATGGCCCTAATAATGGATTAACATTCTTAAGAGCACTAATAGCCAGGAAGGATATTCTAGGAAAAGGGATGAAATAAAATATTAGCATAGGTAACAAAGTGGATTTTTGTTAAGACCTTTAGATCCAAGCCTTGTTAGTTTCCTCATCTCAAGCAGTGGAGTTGTCCATTTATTTCAAAGAGACCATCAGCCACAAGGTGTTCAACTAATAGCAAGAAATTGATGGTAGAAAAAGGTGGAAACTAATCCATAAATAAGGTTTGAATCAGCACCAAGTTCTATTATTATAAGAATTAAATAACACACTCTAGAATATTCACATCAGTATCTTCCCAAAAGAAGATGCTCTCATTTGGAAAGAGGACCGTAGTGGATTGCATTCAATTAAATCTAGTTATCCTTCCTTGTGGGAATACGTTGAAATTGAAGAGAACTAGAATGTTTTATGGATTAAAAACCTCGTCCTAAATATTAATGTATTCTTATGGATGGCAACTCAGAAAAAGATCCTAACGATGGATAATATCATGAAAAGGAGAATTCTAATTCCCAATAGATGTGTGATTTGAAAACAAGAGGTTGAATCTATAGAGCATATTTTCCTATTTTGTTCCTTTACCTCCTCCATCTTGCAGTCTTTTTTTTAACTTTCCAACTATTCTTTGATAACACCCAAAACTATTAATGATCTGATCTATCAATGGAATCCCCCTTAGGATTATGCACCACTAAATTTTGGTAGAATTTGGCACTTCCCCATATCTTTTGGGGAATTTGTATCTCAATAAATTTGATTATATTTGATAAGCTCAATCCTAACCATTCATCCACTTTCAAGAAAATAATGGTTTTTAAAAAGAAAATTGGCTTTCCTATGCTTCATATTTTGATGGGCCTACTTCTCCATACCTTTCCTATATTCTTTGCTAGCTTAATCTTGAAATCCTTGCTAAAAATTACAAGTAGGACATTGATATATCTAAGGTCAAGTAGATTAATCCTTCTCCCCAATGGTTCAAATTGAATTTTGATGGGGATGTTAAAGGAAATTTAGGCTCAGTGGGAGTGGCAGGTATTATCCAAGATTATTATAGGAATCTCAAGGTACCTTACACGAGACCACTTGGGATCCAAACAAACCATGTTTTGGAAGCCAAAATTACTTTATAGGGCATTAAACTCATGATTAAGCTAGGCATAGAGTATTTATAGGCAGAGGGAGACTCCATGAATATTATCAACTACCTAAAAGGATTGATTTAATATTCCTAGAATATAACTAGGATCATTGATGATGAAAAAAACCTACTTACCTACTTCAAGGGAGTGTTTATTACCCTGTATAGAGAGGGTAATAGATGTGCTGACAAAATGGCTAACCTAGGGGTCTATAGAAGCTCCCTTACATGATGGAAAGGTGATGAGGCATTCCCTAATGACATCATCCCCTTCATCGAGCTTGATAAAAGTCATTCCATAGAGTGATATGATGGGCCTATTTATAACTCAACACACTTAACATAAGAGAAGGGACATTCACACATGTAAGGACATCATGCCCCATTCAAGACTAAAGGTTTTACATTCATGGATTAATTTTGAACCAAGAAAAAATATTTTATACATCCATGTTTTCAACATCACCATTATTTTCATTTTAAAGGACCGTGAAAATTGTAGTAGTAATATATAGTTTAAAATGGGAGGCAACCAGGATCGTGTTGAACCTATCTCCTATGCAGACATAAAGGAGGATGAATATGTGTGGAAGAATATGATAAAATGGGGATTATAAACATATATGGAGAGGTTGGTTGGTCATGACACAATTTTGTCTAGATATTTTGACCATGGGTGGATTGATAGGGAAGTGTGTATGCACAGGTAAGGCTTTGGATCACTGAGTAGGTCATAGGGGAGATTACTAGTATGGACTACTTAGGAGTTAAGGGATTCAAGGAAAAGAAAATAAAATAAGAGATATTCAACATATTTTATATCAAATAAAAAAATAATCCAAAAGTTTCAAACCAAAAATGATTCATGGGGGTAGATTTACCAAAAAAAAATGGCTGGACATGTGCTTACAGATAATGAGATACATTATGCTATAAGGGAATCACACAGTAATTTTATCACATCATTTCATTATACTTAACCATTTTAAGGGCCATACTATCATTTTACCTTTTTTCTCCTTAAATATTTAGAATTCTCAGTCACAAATTTTAAGAGTAATGTCTCGATGGACCTAATCCACCAAGGGATCATTCTACTCCTGGTAAAAAAGGGATAACCCCTCTAACCAAAAGAAGTGATGGAGGATATTAAAATCACCAATGAACATGAAGAATTAGGTAGGGATGACTTCTTCTTCTTGGATACTAAATCTAATAAAGCAAGGGACCATAATGAATTTGTATGAGAGGACTTTATGAAGGAGGAGCCTAGTCATAGAGGTAATCAAATAGGGTTTCCCAAAATTGTGACCTCGATTACTAGTAGGGGTTAGGATTTATTAAACCCCAATATGAAAGATAACATTGAGCATCCCCTCAACAAATTTTATACCAAAGTGACTATACAAAAATTGTTATGCACAAAAAAAATTAATGATTTTGAAAAATTGAAATGTTTTTTGGTTCAAGGAACATTTGATCCTGGTAATGACAAGGAAGAGACTAGCATGACAGAGTTCACTCCCCAAGGATTTAGAACCACTCATAATGGTGGTGATGAGGAAAACAAAAATGACACCAAGCAAGGGAGGGAGCATTTCAATCCCACTAGAATGAAGCGTAAGAGGGCCAGATGAGGAGAATGTGTAGGGAATTGGGAATTTGACTAGAGGAAAGAGTAACAAAAAAGAGAACATAGAAAGTAATAAATTGGTTTATTACTCTAAGTTCAAGTAGATGGACTAGTTGGTTAGTGGTCTAGGTCCTTTTTTGGTTTTTTGGCTAGTTTTTAGTGTCTTTTAGGCTAAATGTATTCTTTCTGATCAGATACTAAGTGTTATCTCATTCTATTTTTATGAATTTTCATACATATCTACTGCTTTATTTGTAAGGGTATGAGACCCATCAACCAATTTATTAACCTATCAAATAAAAAAAATCACAAGGTTTCATTGCTCATTCTTCTTCATTCTCCATTTAACCAACCAATCATATTCCTTCAAACTGAAATTTCTAATACCTGGCTTGTGTAGTAGTTGTTCAAGGCATTTTTTTATTCATTTAAGAGAAGAATAGAGGTATTTCAATATTTCATAGGAATTAATTTATATTTTGGCACACTTTCAATTATTATTTCCTTGTTTTGGATCATAGCATGACCTGTCAAAAAGTGTTTTGAGGTGTTTGGATATTTTATTATTTTTAAGGATTGTCTCTCAATTTGAAAACCTATGTGGTGCATACCAAATATATTTTGGCTGTATTTCCTTATATTTTATTATTTATTACTTGAATGTGGATGATTTAAACTATGTTTCACCTCATAAATCTACAACAAAATCATTAGGTTACATTCTAGTTGTGTTAACTATTCTGAGTTAGTAGCATTTGATTAGAAGGTGTATTATTGTATTTCTATTGTGTAAAACTCATACTATTGGTGTCATTAAATACTACATGACTAAGTTCTTGGAGCTAAAACACCTTCCAATAAGGAATTACAATTGACTTCCACTTGGGTCCATAAGAAAATAAATTAAAATTCAAACTTTTACACTTTTTCATTTCAATTAAAAGCATAAACAAAAGTGGATAAGAATTTAAAGATGTTGAAATGCTTATAATTTCTTTTTGGATAGAGAATATTCCCACAAGCAAATAAAAGTAAATTTAGTTCATTTTTTTTACTTATCAAAGTAAATTATGTCAAATTGCAAAATAAATCAATTTTTATAATTTAAGCAAAATTTGAAAACAAATCAAATTATGCAAGCACAAAACAACAAAAATGAAATGTTTGGTATCAATAATGCCTCTAGTTCATGTTTGTTGGGGATCAACCAACAATAGATTACACTTGTGAAAGCAATAAACGTGGAATTAAATCAGATAGACAAGTAACTAGAATGATAAACAGCAAGAACAAGAGATACAAGAAACCACCCTGAAAACTTGTATTAACAAACTCTTTACAAAAGGAATACAATTGAAGAAACTTCTTTCTTCCACACCTCTCCTAGATGTATAGATATCTCACTAGATCTCTATTCCTCAAGAGCTCTCTCTCTCAAGAACAATCAACTCCAACAAGCCTGGATTGATTCAATTCTGTACTGTTCTTCACACACAATGAATTACAATAATTCACAATAACTACAATAAGCTAGGAAGATCTAATTCTACATATAGAATTAGGAGACTTGAGCATGTACTTCCAATAAACAGTTAAGCTACTTGAACAAGGGCTCTAAAAATAGTATTTCTAATAATAGAGACGCGAGCTTGAGACTATAACTCAAACTCATCATGTAAACACTCGCTTCTGTCCTCAGAAATAGCTTTCTGGACGCACAGGTAACCGACGTCGGTTCCTGCTGCTTGCCTGTGACTGCCGCTGGCCAACACTTTGCCAACGTCAGCATCTCTGCAACTGCACCTGACCGACGTCGGTCGCTCCTGACCGACGCTGGTGCCTGTGTAGACCCGAACCTGTCAAAGTATGCTCCTTGGTGAAGCTTTTAGCTTCACACCCTAACAATCTCCCACTTGGAGATAAATAGCTGCACCAGTACCTGTATAGCAACATCTTCTAGCTCCTCCATCTTCAGCTCAATCATGAAGACCAATAGAAGTTGAATGAAGATTCAACTTCTCCTCCTTAGTAACTGGCTTGGTTAACATATCAACAGGATTACTATCTGTATGGATCTTCTCTAGCTTTAACTCACCATCTTCCAATACCTGTCGTATGAAGTGATACCTTAGCTGTATGTGCTTTTTTCTTGAATGAAAGGCTGAATTCTTAGCCAAATGGATTGCACTCTGACTGTCACTGTACAATTTTCAACTCTCATGCTCCCTACCAAGCTCACCCATGAACCGTGTCATCCATATCATCTCTTTGCTAGCCTCTGTGGCTGTAATATACTCTGCTTCTGTAGTTGATAAGGCAACAATCTTCTGCAACTTAGATATCCAGCTAACCTCCGTTCCACCTACAGTGAAAACATAACCTGTAGTGCTTCTCCTACCATCCAAATCCCCTGCCATATCTGAATCTACATAACCATGTAGAGAAGTATCTGAACCTCCATAGCACAAGTGCTTGCTGTTGGTTCCTCTCAGATATCTAAGGATCAACTGCACTGCTTTCCAATGTTCCTTACCTGGATTGGCCATATACTTACTTACAACTCCCACTACTTGGGCAATATCCGGTCTAGTACACATCATTGCATACATCAAACTCCCTACTGCGGAAGAATATGGAACCTTACTCATGTACTCTACCTCATCATATGAATTAGGACACTGTTCTTTACTCAACTTAAAATGTCCAGCCAAAGGTGTGCTTACCAGTTTAACATCCTGCATATTGAACCGTTTCAACACCTTGTCCACTTAATCTTCTTGAGACAATATCAACTTGTGATTTTTCCTGTCTCTCTTAATGCTCATGCCAAGGATTTTCTTTGCTGCTCCCAAATCCTTCATAGCAAATGTTTGAGCTAATTTCACCTTAAGCTTAGAGATATCCTGCATGTGTGATCCTGCAACCAGCATATCATCTACATACAAAAATAGAATAATATATCTACCGTTATCAAATCTCTTGAAATACACACAATGGTCAGATTGACACCTACTGTAGCCATGCTCAGTCATAAACCTGTCAAATTTTAAGTACCATTGCCTAGGAGCTTGCTTGAGGCCATACAAGCTTTTCTTCAATCTGCACACTAACTTCTCCTTACCTTTGACCTCAAATCCTTCTGGTTGTTCCATATAAATTTCCTCATCCAAATCTCCATGAAGAAACGTTGTCTTAACATCTAGCTGCTCAAGATGCAAATCCTCAAAATCAACCAAAGACAATACAACCCTTATAGAAGTCATTTTAACAACAGGAGAAAAAATCTCACCGAAATCAATACTTGGCTTTTGTGCAAATCCTTTCACTACCAATCGGGCCTTATATCTCATCTGTCCATTCTCACCTTCTTTCAACCTGTAGGTCCATCTATTCTTGAGTGTTCTCTTACCCGCTGGCAATTCAACCAAATCCCATGTTTGGTTCTCTCTTAAGGACTCCAACTCCTCAACCATGCCATGCTCCCACTGACTCTTAGACTCCACCTGTATTGCTTCTTCAAAACTCTCTGGTTCTCCACCATCAATTAGCAATAAATAAAATAAAGAAGGAGAATATCTAATTGGAGGCTTACTCACCCTTTCTGACCTCCTGATGGGTGTCTGAGACTCATTTACAACACGCTGTCCACCCAAATTCTCTGACAGTGACTGACCTCGGTTACCTCCAGACCTGTTACTGGCCGACGTCGGTTCTGCCTGACTGACCTCGGTGTTTGTCCTGCCAATGTTGGTCTCTGTACGGCCGATGCCAGTTTCTGTACTGCCGACGCCGGTTCCTAACCTACCGATGTCGGTCTCTATGTTTTCCTGCAAGTGATTATTTCTTTTTCCCGTGAGCTCATATTGGACCTTTACCTCATCCAATTCACCATTGCTCTGCTCAGATTGATTCAGCTTCCTTAGCTGATCACAATACATCACTCTTTCATTGAAAACAACATCACGGCTCCTGATTACCTTGTTAGTTTCTAGATTCCACAATCTGTAGCCAAAATCATCTGAGCCATAGCCAATAAATGTGCATCTCATAGACTTAGCATCAAGCTTCTTTCTATTTTCTTTATCTATGTGCACAAAGGCTTCACAACCAAAAACTTTGAGATATGAGAGATCAACCTTTTTACCTGTCCATGCCTCTTCTGGAATACCACCATCTAGAGTTGTAGAGGGTCCTCTGTTAATCAGGTATACTGCAGTGTCAACAGCTTGTGCCCAAAACTGTAAGGGCAAACCAGCATGCAATCTCATACATCTTGCACGCTCCATTATTGTCTTGTTCATCCTTTCAGCAATTCCATTCTACTGAGGTGTCCTTGGAACCATCCTTTGCCTGCGGATTCCATGCATGTAACAATAATCTCTGAACTTATGACTGCAGAACTCACCGCCATTGTCTGATCTCAGGCACTTTAATCTTTTACCTATTTCATTCTCAACCATAGCTTTCCAAACTTTAAAAGTCTCAAATACATCAGATTTTCTTCTAATATAATAGATCCATACCTTCCTTGTAGCATCATCTATGAAAGATACATAGTACTGTGATCCTCCAATGGAAGCAACCTGAGCCGGTCCCCACACGTCTGTGTGAACAAGCTCCAACTTGTGCCTCTTCTTAGTAGACCCAGTCTTGAGAAAACTAACCCTTTTCTGTTTTCCAAATACACAGTGCTCACAAAATTCTAGATCTATGCCTTTTAAATCTGAAAGCATACCTTTGACATCCCCTTCTCACTCATGTGGCCAAGCCTTGAGTGCCACAATTTAGCGTCCAGATCTGAAGTAGATAATACAGAAGGAGATTTGTTAGTAACACAATTACACAAATAGAGAGAACCTTCTCTCTTGCCTCTGGCCATAACAAGTGCACCCTTGGTCACCTTCCAAGATTCTGCTGTGAGAGTTACTATACAACCCTCATCCCCTAACTTTCCTGCAGAAATTAAATTTCTCTTCAAGCTAGGAACATGCATCACATCTCTCAACACCCATGTGTTGTTATTATGCATCTTCAGCTGCACTTTACCTTTGCCAATTATTTTACAGGGCTCATCATCCCCTAGATACACTATTCCAAAGTCTCCATGGATATAGTCACTAAAATATTCCCTGTTAGGGGTAGCATGAAAAGATGCACCAGAATCTAATACCCAAGATTCTATATTATTATGTAGAGAGAAAATTAAAGCATCTTTTGCAATACCTACAACCTTGGCTTCTTCCTTTCCTTCATGCTGATTGTCCTCCTTAGGCTTTGACCAACAATCTTTGCTTATGTGCCCCATCTTTCCACAATTCCAGCATTGTGGCCTTCTGCCGTTTCTGGATTTAGATCTGCCTTTCCCCTTAGACTTGGATCTTGATCTGCCTTTCTTGCTCTTCTCTTTTTGCCTTCCCCTGCTCTCAAAACTTAAAGCGTTCCCAGATGTTTCTTTTGTGCTTTTCCTGCATATTTCCTCATTCAAGATAACACTAACAACATCCTCTACTTTCAAAATATTTGATGCAGATGCAGTATTACTTACTGCCATTACTAAGCCATGCCAGCTTTCAAGCAAAGAACATAATATTAAAAGAGCTTTTATTTCATCATCAAACACTATATTCACTGAACTTAATTGATTCACAATTCCATTGAAATCATTCAGATGAGTAGAAACAGATCCACCTTCATTCATATGCAAATTAAATAACTGCTTCATAAGATATACCTTATTAGAAGCTGAGGGTTTTTCATACAAATTTGCTAACGTAGTCATCAACTCTACTATATACTTTGCCTGTGATAAATTGGATATCACAGTGGATGCTAGACTCAGTCTTATAGACCCCAGAGCCTTTCTGTCAAGAACTTCACATTCTTCATCCTCCATGTCTTTGGGCTTCTTTGCAACCCCACCTAACGGTAAGTAGAGATCTTTCTGATACAGATAATCCTCTATCTGCATTCTCCAATGTTGGTAATTTTTGCCATTGAACTTTTCCATTCTCAATTTACTTTCATCTGCCATTGCTTCTCCCACTCAAACAGAAATCCCTGTGAGAACTTGTAATCAATACACACTATACAGATCTGAACCACCTGTTAGTGAACCTGGCTCTGATACCACTTGTTGGGGATCAACCAACAATAGATTACACTTGTGAAAGCAATAAACGTGGAATTAAATCAGATAGACAAGTAACTAGAATGATAAACAGCAAGAACAAGAGATACAAGAAACCACCCTGAAAACTTGTATTAACAAACTCTTTACAAAAGGAATACAATTGAAGAAACTTCTTTCTTCCACACCTCTCCTAGATGTATAGATCTCTCACTAGATCTCTATTCCTCAAGAGCTCTCTCTCTCAAGAACAATCAACTCCAACAAGCCTGGATTGATTCAATTTTGTACTGTTCTTCACACACAATGAATTACAATAATTCACAATAACTACAATAAGCTAGGAAGATCTAATTCTACATATAGAATTAAGAGACTTGAGCATGTACTTCCAACAAACAGTTAAGCCACTTGAACAAGGGATCTAAAAATAGTATTGCTAATAATAGAGACGCGAGCTTGAGACTACAACTCAAAATCATCATGCAAACACTCGCTTCTATCCTCAGAAATAGCTTTCTGGATGCATAGGTAACCGACGTCGGTTCCTGCTACTTGCCTGTGACCGCCGCCAGCCGACACTCTACCGACGTCGGCATCTCTGCAACTACACCTGACCGATGTCGGTCGCTTTTGACCGACACCGGTGCCTGTGTAGACCCGAACCTGTCAAAGTATGCTCCTTGGTGAAGCTTTTAGCTCCACACCCTAACAATGTTTATAGTTTAAGTCATCATAATCAAACTTCTACATTTACAGTTTGATTTAGTTTCAAAAATGATGTTCATAGATTCAACCCTATAAATTGTTAGGGAAAAAAATAAAAAACATATTTTCCCATTCCTTCCATTACCCATTTACAACAATTGCTAGACATAAATCCTAAAATTGATAATATCAATGAGTATATAGGTTATCACACCCATATACAAGGACATATTTTTAAGTGGGTGTCATAGATAAAACAAATACTTCTTTTTTACTACCTAGGTACCATATACTATTATGTTCTCATGTGCTTTAATGTCTCTTTCACGTATTGTTGAGTATATATAAAATATGAGATTCTTCCTCATACTAATAGGTATATATGAAGGGTGAGCATATAAAGAGGTTTGGTATATCAGTCTAGTGGTATATAAAAAATGGGACATTTTTGAAGTGATAAAGAATATTTCCATTTCCCTTCCTTTACAAAGATGTATTCTATTAAAATAATTATTGGAACAACCATAATTGATAAATAAACCTAGTTAAAATGGTCTATATATGTGGAGAACACACTAATCTTAGATGACATGCGGTTCAATATTTATGACAATGATAATCAACTCATTGAACCAAAGGATGAAGAGGAGATTCCCTCATGGAAACAAAATAAATATAAAGCATTGGCCTTGATGAGGGCCTTAAATATTGCAGAGGTGTTTCATCACATTCAAGGGTGAAACACTCAGTGGAAATATTTTCACAAAATAAAGGAATTGTATCCTTTATACTTAGAATTGGAGTTCATATAGTTACAATTGAAATTGTTCAATATATAATTTAAAAAGGGAGATGTTAAGAGGCTTATAAATCCATGTAATAAAGCATGATGTTGATGTCAGTTGCATTAAAATTTATATTTATATGATTTCCTTCATATATTCTCTTCTTCCTACCTACTCAACATATCAAGATTCATTATAAGTAAGCAATGTTTTGAATACTCAAATTTTTTATCAGTTAGTTGAGAAAATGGTTGAAAGAAGAAAATACTTCAGATTTTAAAAAAAAATCCACAAGATAAATTTTTTTTATGAGAATCAAAATGGAAATTATTCTAACAATGCAATAAATGAAAATGGCAAAGGGAAGAACAAAAGGCTATGTGAAAAATCAGGCAAAAACAATCAAGAAATCTCAAATGAAAAATAATACTTGCATTGAAAATTTTTTAATTGAAAATTAAGTCATGAAACTCATGAATGCAAGGCATAATGAGAGAAAATTAAATCCTAAAGATAATATAAATCAAAAAAGAAGAATAAAACTTAGCATCTAATTAAGCTCGGTTCTCTTGTGATTGTGTGTTTTTCATCTTTGATGAGGTGAATAATGCCTCAAATATTTAAAGTTAAGATAATTATTGAGTGTTATACATTAGTTCCAATGAACATATTAATTTTAAATAGAATTATTTGAGGAGATTCATGAATAAATTTGGGACCCAATAAATTTAGTATAAAAGGCAAGTTTATGACCTTAATGCAAGGGTACAATCTAGCTCAATGGAATATGAGATGAAACTACCCATCATATGTTAATATTAGTGTAAAATAGGCAAGATATCTTTCCTCCCTCTATAATTCTAGGAAAATGTAATTCAAAAAACACTATACCTATGTAATAATTCACCATTAACAACCATATAGGTGAAGACTCCATATGAAGTATGTTGTGGTCATATCCATTACGTGTGACAAGTTCAAATTTTTAGATCAACATGATACACATTTTTTATAAAGGAGAAAATAAATAAATTATAACACGAGTTAAAAATTCATGGTTTTGGTATACTTTGAGTCTTCAAAGTCATGCAAGCTATCTAAACACCATGAAATTTCTCATTACAAGAGATGCCATCTTTTGTGAAGCTGTAAAGGATAACTCAAGATTATTTTGACAATTGAATTGAATCAAAAAATATGTAAATTTTGATTTTTTTAAGGATTTTGATATGGATGTTCCAAAATAGTGAAGATGGGACCTAAAATTGGGAAACACTTGAATCCTTATTGACTCTTATAATTGAAAATGGCACTCCCCTATAGATGATAGCGAAACTTCATCAGATGATGATTCAATGGTATAAAATGAAGGATCTTGAAATTCATAAACTAAGGCATATGTGATTTATCAAGCTACACAAAAAAATATTCCAAAATGGGTGGAACAAACATTGAAAGATGTCAGACCTGAAGAGGTCTAAAAAAATAAGCACAAAAAATGCACACACATAAATGCATAGCAATCAAAAGTGTTCCTTGATGAAATTAAAGATAAGATAGAAAATCTTAACTTGTAATAATTTCTTAAAGAATATGTCAATGTTTCATTTGACTCTGTACCCACTTCTTTCAAATAAGTGAAAAAATTTAGGCATGAAAAGATGTTATGAGAAGTGAATATGATGCATTGTTCAAGGACAAAATTTGGAAATTGGTTTATCCTCCAGTCAACTATAAACTAATTGGATGTAAGTAGGGATTTTGTAAGAGGTAAAAATAAAACTAACCATGTGACAAGAACAAAGTATGACTTGTCATAAAGGCATTTGTACAAAAATAAAGAATTGACTACAATGAAACATTTACACTTACATTAAAATGAAATATCATTCAAATCAATTTGGATTTGGCTTCTCACAATGGATGTAAATTTCACCAAATGGATGTCAAAAATACATTTCTAAATGGCGATCTCAAGGATAAAATGTACATGAAATAACCCAAAGGTTTTGTATTGAAAAATCAAGAGGAAAAAGCGTGAAAACTAGAAAAATTGTTGTATGGTTTCAAACAATCCCAAAGAACATGGTATGAAAAACTCATTGAGCACCTCCTAAACATGAAATTAAAATGTTTTGAGTTTTAATATTCAACCATTTATATCAAAATTTATATTTCTATTGGTTTATGTTGATGATCTACTCATCCCATGTAACAATTAAATATACATTGAAAAATTCAAATCAAAGTTGATGAAGGGCTTTGAAATGATAGAACCGGGTTATCTTCATTACTATTTGGGTATTAAATTTATTCAAAAACTAATGTATATATTCATCACACAATATAAATATATTGGTGAAATTTTGAGCAAGTTTAGATTGATAGATTACAAGATTGTTAGTATACCCATGGAAAAATATGAAATTGATATCAGAAGATACCACAAATTTAGTAGATACTACTAAATACAAAAAACTCATTGAAATTTTAATCTATGTGAACACAACTAGACCAAATATTTATTTTATTGTTAGTGTTCTTTCTCGATTCATGAAACAACCTAGATAAATTCACTAGGTAGATGGAAAAAAGATTCCTTTGATATCTCAAAGGAACACATCATTTTGGGATTAAATAATTTAGGGTAGGGGACTTAAAACTAGTTGAATATTCAAAATTTGAATATGTTGGTAATTTTGAAGATGGAAAATCCACTTTAATTTTTATAATGAATCTACAACAATAATTATCAACTAGAAGTCAAAGAATAGATTAGTGTTGGAAATTTATTAAATAGAATTAGAATATATGGTAGTTTCAAAGGCAAATAGATATATATTTTATTTCAAATGGGTTATTTAAAATTTATACTAAACATTTCATCAACACCTCTCATTGTTGAAAACATTTATGCAATGCAAATTTCAAACTAGTGTTTCATAATAAAACCAAACACATCAACACTAAATTTCATCTGATTTTACATTGTGTGAAAAATGGTAGTGTAAGTTACTGCAATGTCCTACTATAGAGCAATTGAAAAACATCCTGACAAAAGTGTTGGAATGAAATTGTTTTGAAAATTTCAAAGGAATGTTTTATCTATCAATGACTATGGGGGGGATGTAACATTATTATACTATATGTTATTAGTTCTAAGTGTCATAGGATTTTGTATTTTTTTAGTAGATGAAGAGTCATATATAAGGTGAAATGAAAAACCATTCAGTATCTTTATATATTTCAATTTT
Organism: Torreya grandis; assembly: GCA_037957365.1. Classification (NCBI taxonomy): domain Eukaryota; kingdom Viridiplantae; phylum Streptophyta; class Pinopsida; order Cupressales; family Taxaceae; genus Torreya; species Torreya grandis. Next base: position 3,799,053 of record JARHVA010000449.1, read on the forward strand.
TATTCTTTTTAAATTGAATGTGAATGCAATTTTGGATTGCACTAAATATTGATTCTTGTCATTCAATTTAATACATTTCTTGACACTAAACATGTTGTAACCCTATGGGTTTGTCTCTTTTTTTTAGGGTCCTTATACTTTCATTCCTTTATCTTCCATATTAACCCTTTCCATTAGAAGTTTCAAAAGTTGGTTAATATGCTAGGTCATTCTATAATCACCCTATAAATAAAAGGTATTGTTAAGCCATGAATGGGAATATAGAATCTAGAGTTTAAGAATTAAGAGATAAGTGAACATTCATTACACCAAAGGTCAAGCCTAGACCCACACTTTTTAATTCAAGTTATGCTTCACAATACTACACACTTTTAACACTTATTCATCTTTGTCTCTCTACACATTCACTTATGCCAAAAAAGGGTATTTGGTATTTAGTAGTTGAATTAATCACTTCTATGGAAGAATATGTTGAAACCCTTTTTAGATATATTTTATCCACACATAAAATAAATATGTGAAATTCTGGTTTTGAGCACATGGGATACATAGTTTCAATGTTGCTTTGATAGTGTGCTTGGCTCTATTATTTTATTTTGGAGTATGTAAGTTAGTTGAAATAGAAAATTTAGTCATAAAACATAATTTTCCTTACACATTTACAAAGTTAAGGTAAAAATAAAATTAGGAAAGTGAAATAAATGAACATTAAAAAATAATTTTGTGAAACCAACATAAAGAGGCCTAAAAACACACATACATGATCAATGACACACATATAGGATTGACATGCTAAGATTTATATGGTCAAGCATGTATATGACAAGTCTTACAGTTAAAACACGTCTTAGAGAATTGTGAAAGTCTATAATCCAAAAGAAGGTCAAACATATTAAACACTATTAGAATACTATCTCAACCTTAAAAAATATTCAAGGTGCATGTATTTCTTAACCTCTTTTTCATTTCATTACATTACTTAGATTATGATTACAATATTTGGCCTTGCTCCATATTTATCCAATTTTTTTAATTTCAAGTATGTTTATGCCTAGATCTACATAATTGCAACACGTTTATTCTTAGTTTAAGTATAAACGATATTTAGGGTAACCATAAATGGTGAACACTGACTCTTTCAAATATTAAACCTATGATTTCTTCTAAACCCTGTTTTTATGCTTTAATAGCATACTTAAAATCTCATCTTTTATTTTGAGTTATTTCCATGCATGCTCATTTTTAAAAACCTAATTACTAATTTACTAATTACATTATCCCAATATCACCTAGGGTTTGATATTTTTCTTAGTTTTCCTCTTAAGGTTCTCTCAGCCATTTCAAACCTTATTTATAGATTTTTACATTCATATTTTTGATTCATCATTAATTAACCATTAATCATGGATAAAATTACTAAAAGAAACCTAAATAACCTACTTGAAATAATCAAATTTTTAGATAATGAAAAGGTTAATAAATAACTTTATTAGTACTTTAAGAAAAATCTTTATATTTTTTGACAAGTCATTAAAAATGCTAAATAAAAATGGGTTGCAAATATTCCTCATATAACTATCCCTAAAATTTGTACTTGTGTTCCTAAAAATTCTATTCCTTGTATATAGAATGCTTATTTTTTATCTCTTATAGATGTACATTACATTTTAAAAAATTGAATCACCTATGCAAAGATCCATCCCTTCACTTACCATTAATGATTTGATTCAACATCTAAATATACTCATTGAAGGTTCTATCATTATTGCGCCCAAGCTAGACATCATAAAGTATATTATATATGAGTTCTAAAGGCAAATTCATATTTTATGGTTTGAAAAAAAAATCTACAAGACCCACATCATAAAAAATATATAAAAATGTAAATTATTTAAAACACTATATCTCCTATCATAGTATTAACATTTACTACTACTCATGAACCTATATGAACTACTATAATCCTAAAATTTATAATGCTAAACATTAAATGTATTCAACAAAAACTATACTCTCTTTCAAAAAACAATATGATATAATCAAATACTTGTTGAATGAAGACATTATAAAATTATTACCTATGCCAAATACATTTGTGAATCATAAGCCAACACCTTACAAGGCTAAATATTTTTGAACATATCATGCAAAAAGAGGGAATTCCATAGATATGTGCATTGATTTAAGAGATAAAAATCAAGAGTTAGTTTGTCAAGGAAAAATAAAGATTCATTAAGAAGCACCCATTGGAAACGACATTATTTACAAATAAAAACAACCCTTTAAGAATTCAAAAAGTTTCACTTATAGTGATCAAGTTTAATGAAATCAATACTTGGATGAGGATGGTCACTTATTTTATAATTGCACATATTGGGGGATACCTATGAACCCCATCAAATCAAATGTTAAATCCTTATGGGACATTGAGGAATTCCACACATATCTTTCAGAACCTTCATGTACCATAGAATATGTTTTATTGTGGCTATTTAAATTTCCTCATCATAGCCCACATGATATGTATGTATAAGGAGTTACCTCAATAATTAAATAAGGTATAAGTGATCATTCAACTCATGAATTCTTGGAATTCATATGATAGAAAGATACATCAATTTTTCCAATGGGTTAGTGAAACAAGATGAGGGACCAAAAATTGGTAACTTATAAAACAAAAGTGTGTGTGTGTGTGTGTGTGTGTGTGTGTGTGTGTGTGTGTTTTGTGTGTGTGTGTGTGTGTGTGTGTGTGTGTGTGTGTGTGTGTGTGTGTGTGTGTGTGTGTGTGTGTGTGTGTGTGTGTGTATATGTGTGTGTGTGTGTGTGTGTGTGTGCGTGCGTGCGTGTGTGTGTGTGTGATTTTGTAAAAGATAAATAGATATCTACTAAATAAACATGTTTAGATATCTAAGCCAAAATAAATGTTTGTTCAATATATTGATTTATCTCTTAAAAGTAATAAAAGTAATAAAAATGTATAATTATCACAAAAATTACTCAAAGTCAAATGAATATGCATTTTAAAAATATATATGTTAGAAACAAATATTTATTTCTAATATATATCCATTTCCCTATCAAAAATTATTTCCATCTAAATTTGGAATTGATTCAAGGCTTGGATTACCAAACCTACATGTTCTTCTTGTAGCAAATTTCAATGTTAAATTTTAGTGACATACCTTGTATTCACCCATGTATTCCATTTAGTTACTAACAATGTATTTTAAAACTTTATTTAAAGTACTAGTTAATATTGGTTTAATTCCTTAAGCATATCTTTGTAGTCAATAAATGCACACATCAAAATGTTAAAATAAATTTTAAATTGTTATATATTTTTTTAACTTTCAGGAACTGTAACATTCATGGACTATAATATTTACAAAAATAATAATAATAACAATATTTGATCTTGTAGCTGAAGATATGTGTGTTAGTTGGTAAAATGACTTGGATGTTACAAGCACCACCTAGGTTCAAATCTCAATATGGTATTAGAAGATGGTTGTGGATGATCATTGGTATTCTTGGGCCGATTGTGGTTGTTGATGGTATTATTAGGCTGGTTGTGGTCATTCATTTGTATTCTCAGACTGGTTGTGGTCATTTATTGGTATTCTTAGGCCAATTGTGGATGTTGTTGGTAAATTTGGTACTTGTGATATATGATCACTTGGGGATCTGGGCTCCTGATTATGTCCCAGACTGGTTGGATCTCTGGTCAAAATTGAAGTACATATCTAAAAAATTGATCTTGTTTACCTTGGTGAAAAATTTATATTCCATTTTTCATAAGGGATCAATTAAATAAATAAATAAAAATACCGTATTTATTAAAAAATAAATAAATGTTGTAGCAATATTCATAATGTTGACCACATATCCATAAAACATTGTGAAAAAAAAAATTTATTAAAATAAAGGCTTGGAGTACATGTGCTTAAGTTTATCTTTACGAATCTTAAAAATATAAGGAGTATGTAGGCACCCACATTTTGCACAAAACCTTTATTCATGTGTTTTGTTCCCAATTTGAATTATTTAGAAAAAATTTAAATTTTAATCTATTTTTTGAATGGCCATAAACCCCACATGAGTCTCTATTTGGTCTACTAAGCCTAAAAAGCAACCCAATACTTATCTATAAGGTACCCATTAGTGTATTTGAACTACTTATCACCTGTTATCTAGCCCTGCCATGAAAATTGAGACTTGTTTGTATATTAGACAAATTTGGAGATCTATAGACCCATCTTATACATGTTTTAATCCCAATGGGTTTGTCATTTTTTTTTTGAGGTTATTTCTACCTTAACTTATGCCCAACCCTTCCCAATGGAATTTTTAAAAGTTTGTTAATGCACACAAGCCATCCTACAATCATCCCATTAATACAAGTTCTTGCTAAGCCATGAATGAGAATATAACATCAAAAATTTAATAATTAAGAGAGAGAAGTGAGCATCTATCACACAAAGGTTCAAACTTAGAACCAATCATATCCATTCAAGTTATGCTTCACACTCTACACATCTATTTTGGTCTCTTTGTACATTATATTATGTGAAAAGAGGGTAATTAGTATTCAATTGTTTCATTGATAAATTTTAGGGAAGAGGATTTTGAAACTCTTACTCGAAGGATTCCATCTAAATATCAAGTAACTATGTGGAGTTCAAATTCTAAGCATGTAGGATACACAGTTGTAACACTGCTTTGATGGTGTGCCCAAATTTATTATTATTATTTTGTTTTAGAGTGTGCAATCTATTTTAAAGAGAATATTTAGTCTTACAAAATATTTTACCCTACATATTTTTAAATTGAAGGTACACTTACAATTAGAAAATTTTAAGACATTAATACAATTAAAATAAGATTGTGAAACCTATAGAGATATGCTCGATAGAACACCTATAAGATCAACAACACACATATAGGATCGACATGTCAGGATCACTGTAATAGGGTATGTACATGACATTTTTTTATAATTATGAGTGCATCTTATATCACTGTGCTAGTTAGTAAATATAATAGTAAGACAAACACATTCAACATAATTAGAATACAATCTCAAACTTATAGAATAGTCAAGATGCATACATTTATTAACTTCTTTGTCAATTCATTGCATTACTTAACTCATTATTGTAATACTTGACCTTGTTTCCATATTTATGAAATGACCCCCCAAAAAATTTTGAGTGTCCCTTCTTTAAGAGTTCAGAGCAAAAGATGAAAATTTTATTATCTAAAACTTGGTTTTGCATAACTTATCACCATGTTTACATGAATGAAACCCTTAGTCAGGGTAATTACCTCTAGAAGATTCTATGAGGAAGATTATTTTCCTAGGTATATCCTCATGCAATTTTTGGTGTACTGATATGTGATCCATAGTGATATATCCAGGACTACATGGTAGCAAACACCTTCTTAATAGGACCACCTAGGCATCTGTATCCAACCTAAGTATTTGACATCTATATAAATTCATTATTGGATAGGGTAGTCAACTTTACCTTCTTTCAACTTGGGTTGGCTAAGTAAATTACTTAGGTTCTCAATATTATTCAAAGAGGAATTTACTTTAAGTTAGGTTTATAACTTTTGTTCTATCTACTTCAATTAATGATACTAATTTGAATAGATTTTAGGATTTGGACTACAACTATGCATTTTTAAGATGTAATTGAATGTTCATGTACTTGATACATATAAAAGGTCTTAGTGGTAATACCCCTAATTTTTAAATCATTATACCATGATCTATGGTTATGGGGTCACCGTACCTCATGCCTTCACTTATAAAATAATTATTGTTATGACTATTTAATTTTTAATTTTTGCCAGGACAATGTTGTTTATAAGTAGATATGATATTTTTAGCTCATAGTGTCATCATGCTCTCACCAGACCATCCTATAAATATTATTCTATAGATTCATATTTATCTAGTATTATTTTTGTGTTACTTGGTCATAATTGTAAGACTAATAATTTATGTCACATTACTGTAAAATTATAAATCGATTAACTTTTAAAATCTATTCCTTATGAATGCTAATACTAATTGTACTTAACAATCATGGACCTATCATAATAAAAATAATAATGAGCCTCTAATTAACTTAACCATGATTTACTATATTCATTATCTTGCTGAAAATGTATATTCAATTAAGACAACCCCTTTGTCATTTTATCACATTAGGCATATGGATACTCATTATTTTATATTCCTAGTAGTGAATGAAAAGAGTATGAACTAAAGTTGGAACAATAACTATTAATATCCTTATGACTACTTAATTTCAAATGAAGATTTTAGATGGCCTTCCTATATCTAATAAATTAAAATAAATATTTTAATCAGGTTACCATTCAAAAAGTAATGACAAAATCATGTCATTGTGACCAAAGAAGATAAATATTGTTTGTAACTATCTTGTTTCAGATTCATTAATAACTAATAAATTAGATTTAGCTATGAAAATACAACATAATTAATTTGACATATAATTCATTGAGTAAAGATTCAAAAAATCTTAGTAATAACCCTGTTATATCCAACGATTAGAATTGCCTTTATTTCAAGTGCTAAAAGCTTTAATCATAAGGCTAAATTGAAACATAATATGATAAGTATCCTTTCCAAAACATTTACTCATTTCATTGACATAGGCAATAAAAATTATTTCAATCTTTTTTATATCATTAGTTATAAAACAAGGGATCTTTTTCCTAATTAAAATATGCAAGCCAAAGTATGATGGTGATGTAACTTGTACAAGAAGTACAATAGCCCTTTAAAGTTGAAACTAAATACAATATTATCTTTAAATAAAAATTCACCTATAGGTAATCTTCTAAAATAGTAAATTAAAAAAATTAATTATAGAAATATAATTGAAAAAGAACCAGTTGCACCATTGCAAGGAGTATAATGCCAAGTAATGACACTTTAGGCCATAACAGTCATGCTTATTAGCAAGGTACAAATTTTACTTGTTTAGTAAATCTAATAGCAATGTATAGAAGATTCATTCATTTAATTTACCCTAAGAATCAATTTCTCATATAATAGAGATGAGGTAAGCTTAAATAAGTATTTATACTCAATAATATGAACATCTAGGTTTAGCATACTCATAGTTGATAGTCACTAAAAATTAATAACACAATTTAATGAAATTAAACATAATGCTATAGCTGAAAAAAAAATTAATCTATAGAGTAAATAAATTATGAGAGTATTAGATCAATACAACTGAAATTTAAAATTATTGAAATTAATTTCATATGATAAAATTTAATGAAAGAGACATAATACTAAAATAATAGTAAATGATTCCAACCAGAATATTAAATAAGTTATTTTAAAAAACATGTTACATCATAATATCAATAATGAATTAATAACACAAAATATTGTAGTCAATCATAAACCAGTTGATTGATAAGCATGTGTCTTCCTCACGCAAGCCATCTCATCTCGACCCATCCTACGAGCCCCTCAATTGGTGGCCATTACCACTCCCAACCATCAATTGGGAGGTAGAGTCTAGATTTCTAGACTTCAAGAACATAGGCAAAGATAATAAGGGAAGGAGCCAATTAACTTGTAGTAGTTAAAAATAAAAATTTCACACTAAAATTTCAAATACAAGCATTAATAAATAACATTGGTAACATGGTATTCATTTGAAGGATTTTAGAAATCAACTAGTAATTCAATTGATCTCATGTTTCTTTCATCATATGTTCCAGGTAACCAAAATAAATTAAATAATAGAACCCTTATTCAAATGATATGTAATCATAAAATGAGAAATAAAACCATATCAACCACTGAGGTTTTAAACATTGTATTTATTCATTACCATCTAACCAAAATGGATAATTTAGTCACTTGCAATAGTGTGACATTGTGACAAATTTTCCAGGTTTGGTCATTAAAGAGTTGGTTCAAATTTTATAGCAATCAAAGCATAAAATTTGACAAGCAAGATGATTACAATAAATTTTTTGATAGGTATTCAATTTTGACCAGAGTTCTAACCTATCTAGGACATAATCAGGGGCTCAAATCCCCAAGTGGTCATCTATCTCATATACTAGATATACCAATAATGGCCACAATCATCTTGAGAATACCAAAAATGACCACAACCATCTCAAGAAAACTAATGAATGGCCACAACCGGCCTGAGAATACCAATAATTGCCACAACCAATCCAAGAATACCAATAGTTTACCATAATCGGCTCAAGAATACCAATGAATAGCCACTACCAGCCCAAGAATACCAACAATGGTCACAACTGAATTGAGAATACCAATGATGGCCACATTTAGCCTCAGATATCATAATGATATTTGAACCTAGGTGAATCTTGAAACAACCAAGCCATTTTACCAACTCACCCACATCTCATTCGTTAAAATGTTGGGTACTGACATTTTTATAACCAAAATACCTAAACTAGTGGTGAATAGTATCCTTATCCATGGAATGTAGACTTGCCTCATCGCATTGAACACAAATTTCAAGCCACATGCCAACCCCCATTGCATTGAACACTAAGGTGGTAGCCCATTGCATTAAAAAGACTTTTCACAAATAACCCACTGTAGTTTAGTGTGAGAATGATGCTAGAGAGTGGTCATCCCATAGAATGGACCCTGAGACCTCCCACTTCTAATGTTCAGCTCATCACCACTAGGCTATTATTGTCAAGTTTCAATAAATTAATTTATTAACCCTAGGTATAACATATGAATTATTTAAATTATTTCTCCATAAAATGACATATTCATCTAAACCTCGATTATCCAAAACCCCCAAACACCAATAGAAATTAATTCATAAAAAACCCATAAAATTATGTACATATTTTACCAAAATAGCAACCCTCCAAAATTGAATTTTAAAAAAAAAATTAGGCTACAGATAAACCCATAAAATGGCTAAATAAAAGACCAAATTTTCTGCCTATGGTCAAACTAGGTCACCATTTTCAATAGGGTAACCAAGATAAAAACTAGAAATGATCAATAATGACTTAGTTGTTACTTTTTTTAAATGATTTGACTAAAAATAAATAATTTTCACAAACCCTTGAAATATGAAATCTAGATTTTTTTAGTAACCATTCAGGGAGTAGTGGATTTTAAAGCAACATAAATATGTTTCAAACCCTTTTAGGTTAATCAATAAGTTGGATGACTTACTTATGACGCTGAAAGTAATTTCTCTATTAATACTTGCCCTCTCAATTATAGAAATGAACATCAAAAACTTGGAAAAAGAGAAATTTTTATAGCACTTACTTGTTTCCCAGCAAACCAATGAAAGAGAACAAATATTTTGTGCTTACTTCCTTTGACCATGCCCCTCCTTTTATAGTTAGGACTTAGTAGGTTGATTCTGTCTCCTATATCCATACCCCATATCTCCTCCAAGATACCACCATGCCATAAGGTTTCATCTCTTCCTCATCCCTTCTCTATGACTCCCTCCCTCTCTCCTTCTCCAAACCAACCCAAAAAAACAAAGTGGTGCTAGGGGTCAAGCGAAGATCTTCCCAAGTTACCCAAGAAATTAATGCATAATTTTATTTTTCCAAAGACCAAAAAAATTACCATGATAGTTTTGATTATATTAGATTTGGTTCAAAGTATCATGAATCCACTTATGTCATCATGGCAAATCTAAAAACTGAAGTGACCACAAAATAACATACCAAAATTTCTACAAACAAGCAACATAAGTAATCCCAAAAATAATTAAAATAGACAAAGTGAAGACAAAAAAATACATGACAAACAAGTCAATAAGATGATTGAAAATAATAATAATGTAAATGAACATAAAGATATAAGTTTTTGCCTCATTATATTACCCCTTTTTAACTCCATCATTTACCTTTATTCCTTATCCCTCAACTGTTGGAATCCACCATCATCTTAGCTCATTTCCCCTGTACCTGCACCCATAAATGGAATTAATAATACCTATAGTTTATAATCATATCCAAATATAAACTAAATAATATTGTGAAAATAATTGAATATTAATACCAAATAACTCATACAAAAATAAACTCTAGAATTATCAGTTTTTCCAGTATCTAAAAATGTTAAAATAATAGTTCCAAATAGTGATGAATAGTGTAAAAATATGATGAAACTAGGTATAATATTAAGGAAATAAAATATGCAATCAAAGTAATAACATCCTCCTCCCTATAAAGAGGATTCATCCCAGTGATAGATCAAAACAACAAAGCATAGTGTTGCTTAAACAACTATGTATCCTCTCAAGTGGCATTTTTGGTACTTAGTGGGTCCCATTGTATCAAAACTTATTGGATTTATTAATTTCTTAGCTTAATGTTGTGATGACCTAAAATTTTCACTTGTTTCAATTGCATCTTTTCCTCTTTTAAAAACCTTTTAATTTTTCCAATCCAATACATGAGATGGATCAAGTACAATTTTTCTTAGTAATGTAATATGGAACACGTCATGGGTTCTTGATAGAGAAAAAGGTAAAGCTATCCGATAGGAAATAGGATAATTTTATCCAAAATGTTGAATGGGCCAATAAAGCGAGGAGATAGATTGGAGGTTTTCCCAAACTTGATGGAACTCTTCTATTGCCTTACATGCCAAAAAACCTTTTATCCAAAACTAAAGTCATGAGACATTCTCTTTAGATTAACATATTTTTTTCCCATCAAAATTAGTCTTCAAGTTTTAGCATATTATGGCCATTTTCTCATCATACTCTGTTAATGGCTTGGTTTTCTAGGTTATCCCAGCTAATTAGAGTTCTAAAATTTTGTCCATATAGAGATTCAAAAGGAGACATTTAAATCATAGAATGATGAGTCATTATAGGAAAACCCAACTAAGTAGAGATAATCCTCCCACTTGTTTTTTGGATCCATAACATATATGCACAACATGTCTTCGACTACTTGGTTCAATCTTTCAATTTGTCCATCCATTTTCAGGTGGTATGAAGAATTGAAATTTAGTTAAGTGTCAAAGGCTCTAGTTAATGTTCACCAGAACCTCAATGTGAACATCTTATCTCTATCATAGATAATGACTTATGCCATGCCATTCAATTTAAACACTTTTTTATTGGTGTTCATAAAAAAACAATAGCATCACTAGTCAAATGTACAGGAATAAAGTGACCAACTTTGGTTGCTTTATCAATTGTTACCAATATAGTGTCATGTTAGCTACATGATTTAGGCAATCCTGTAATAAAATCAATTGAAACCACTTCCTATTTATATCTTGGTATGTCATATGGGTAAAATAGACCCCCAATATGGTAGTGTTTAACCTTCACACAAAGACAATCTAGACATTTTGCCATAAAATCAGTAACATCTTTCTTTAGACCAAAACAAAATAGAGCCTCTTTAGTTCATGAATAATCTTAGTGACCCCTAGATGGATGAAATAGGGTCTTATATGCACTTATTTCAGTATAATATTATGCATTCCACCCATTTTAGGTACAAAAATTCTATTTTGATGTCTTATAAAGCCATTTGATTTAATAGAAAAATTAGCAAATATTTTTGCCTAAGCTTGTCATCCAATCCTACACTTATTTTCATAGCAGTAATTATCAACAAGATGTTATTGTAAGACAACATTCCTAAAATTACCTTGTAGAATAGACAAGATAACAAGGTATGCACACCCGATGAGTGCATCAACCACATGATTTTCTTTTCCTTTCACATAAGTGAAGTCCATGTTAAAGTTACCGACAAATTCCATCCATCTACACTGGTGGGAATTCAAGTTATTTTTTGAGAAAAGATGTTCTAGGATATGGTGATCATATTTCACCTTGAAATGTTTACCTACCAAAAAATGCTTCCATTTTTTTAATGCATGCACTATGGAAATAAGTTCTAAATCATGTGTGGGAAAGTTCTTTTCAAATTCCTTAAGTTTGTGAGATTCATAAGTCACCACTTTACCCTCTTGGGTCAATATGCCACCAAAGTCTTCTTTATAAGTGTTAGCCCATACCACAAAATGATCATTTGGATTAGGTATGTTTAGAATAGGGGTTGTTTTTAATATCTCCTTGAGCCTTCTAAAATATTCTTTGTACTAAGGTGTCCATGTAAATTTTCTACCCTTGCATTATAAGGATGTAATGGGGTTGGTTACACGAAAGAAATTTTATAAAAATCATCGATAGTAACCGATAAATCCCATAAAACTACATACTTTGTGTATGTTAGATGGAGAAGGCCACTCTTGAATGGATTGTTTTTTTATCGGGTCTACTTTTATACCCTTCTTGGAAATCATATGTTCCAAGTAATGTATTTCTAATTGGTAGAAGGTGCATTTTGGATAACTTACCAAACAACTTATGCTACCTTAATATTGTTAGGATAAAATAAAACACATATTTATCCCTAAATTGCATATAAGAAAAACTATGAAGTGAATCAATCAAACATACAGAAAATAATCATAAACATGCACAAAATAAGAGACACCAAATTTAATGTGGTTCATCCAATATGGGCTACATCCACCAAACTTGTCCAGTATATTATTTCCAAAAATACAAGGGAGAAATAAATCTTACAACAAAACTTGTTACACTTCTCTACCTTCTCTACCTCCTCTTTGTGTATAATATGGTTTTTCTTTCATCTCAACCATGTAATAATACATTTTAGGGGAAAAAACACCTAAGCATAACCTCTACCATCAAATCTACAAACCTTTAATCAATAGCCTAGATTGACTATGAAATTACAATTTTACAAGGCAATTTTAATAAAAAATTTGCTTTGGGGGCATTTCCCCTAAACCCTCCACCAAGGGGATAGCCCCATTAGACCCTGAAAGGGGGTAAGCCCACTTTGCAACCCCTCATGCCATCTTGGATATAAAGAATGGGATCTAAAACCCAGTTGAAATAACATCAAATTTTCAACCTCTGATCCTAGAAGACAATCAGGCTCCACACCTAACAAATATTTGCAAAACTTCCTTAAATGTTGATCATGTTTAAATTCATTCTTAGAGTAGATGAGAATGTCATCCAATAACACTAGTACAAACTAGTCTAGGAAGCCCTTGAAGACACTATTCATTAGATTCATGAATGTTGCAGGTGCATCGGTAAGGCCAAATGGTATAAAGGTGAGCTCGTAGTGGCTATATCAAGTTTGAAAGGTGGTTTTAATTATATCTTCATCTTTGATCTTTAATTGATGGTAACTAGATCTCAAATCAATTTTACAAAAGATTGTTGCATCTTTCATCTGATCAAACAAATCATCGATCTAGGGCAATGAGTAATGGTTTTTAATCATCACTTTATTGAGAATATGATAATCAATGAAAAACCTTAAATTTCCCTCTTTCTTTCTTGCAAAGACCACCAGAGAACCTAAGGTGACATTCTTGGTCGAATGCCTTAGTTGTCTAAAAGTTCTTGTAATTAGACTTTCAATTATTGTAAATCTATCACATTCATTCGGTAAGGACATTTGATGTAAGGGGATCCCTTGGAATAATATTAATTGAGAAGTCAAATTTATATTTTAGTGGTAAACTAGGCAATTTTTTAGGGAAAACATCCATAAATTCCCATAAGATAAGAAAATAAACATAAGATGGTTCTTCCTTCTTGGGAAGTTCCTACAGTTGGACTACGTAAAGGTTACATCCTTTTCAAATAACCTTTTTTAATTTCAAGGTTAAAACCATTTTCTACATTTTAGCCCTTAAATAGCTTGGATTTTAACAAGTTTTTGATTTTCATCAATGCATTGTTATTTTTAATTAAGAGTAATAAACGGCTACATTGTGTTGTTATAGCCAATTCATGCATAATATAATGTCATAAGACCATAGGGGTATTAAAAAATAGATTTACCCTTATCTTGAAGGGGCCCATATAAAATTTAGTTTTCTCCAAGCATTATTGGATAGGTAACCTCTTTTTAGTACCAAACTTGACTTCCCATCCTTATCTCAATGGATTAGATTTATGATTGCATTTATTCACTACAGATGGCGAAATAAAGCTATCTGTAGCACCTAAATCAATTAAAACAACTATAGAATTTTTAGAAAGTTTACCTCTAATCTAAATTAGAGTGGTCTAAAAATTAGCTTTCTGATTATCTACTATAACTTATACTCTATGGTCTACTGGTTGTCCCAATTTAAGGTTTGGGCAATCCTTAAGGTAGTGGTTATCATCACATTTCCATTATACCACTATCCTTTGTAGGGCTACTGAAATAGTTTTTATACCTATGGCTGGTCCATATTGACTGTCTTCTTTCTAGTCCTTCTTAAAAGGACCATTTTTAGAGTTCCTTGGGTTTTAAAATTCTTATTTTGACCTTAAAATCAAATGAAATTCTTTTTGTTACCTTAGAACTTCCGATTCTAGTTTGATTTCTTAAAACTTTTTGATGGGGGAGGCAAGTTTATAGCCTTTAACTACTGCCTATTTATCTTTAAGTCTTGTCTCAAATTTTATAAAGACTTTTTCTTCTCTTTTTCCCTATGGGTAGACTCTATATCAATTTTCAATATCTTAGGATTAGTCATATTGACATCATACACCAATATTTCTTTTAGTCCTAATTTGAACTTAGTGATCTTTATCTCTCCATCATGCATGTAATCTACATAATATATCATATTCAAAAATTTATTTTCATATTCGAGGACAAACATATTTTCTTGCTTGAGCAGCTAAAAATCTATTATTTTTTTCTCCTTGAAGTTTACACATAAGTACCTTTTTCAAAAATGGTTCTCAAAAATTGGCCAAGTGAAGGTCATAGGATGATACCCTTCCAAGGCACAAAGATGGTTCCACCATAAGGAATCAAACCCATTTAACTGACATCAACTCTTACCTTCACATTAGATGGCATATCATGAAGGTTAAAATATTTCTACAAATTGACGAATCATGCATCTGTTGCATCTCCTGATTCCTCACCTGAGAAGGTAGGTGGGGAATGATTTTTATTTTCTATGATGATGGGTTCTACCATCCTTATAGGAACTTACTAAAGTTATTTTTCCCCCATTTATCTAGTTCCCAATTGAGGGACTTCTTCTTGAGGAGCACCCTCAAGATTTTTTAGCCTTTGCTCTTGATTTTTTATTTTGACTTGAATGGCATTTAGAGTAGATAAGATACCATGAAAGATCTCTTTTTATTTATCAATTGGGTTGTTTCTATCCACATTATCATTTGTTTCTTCAATGTTGTTATTATCATTATAGGGAATAAGCTCATTTCTGATTTTGTTTGGGTTTTTGGTAGTACAACCCCTACCTTGACTTCTACCTCTACCTCAGCCTCAACCTCTTAGGAATGGTCTATCAATTCTTTGGTCATTTTAAACTTAATTGCTACCAGATCTAGCCTTAACCATTTTATTGAGAAGCCATTAATTATTTTCTTAGATACATTCCATAAATAAATTCTTCTAATTTTTATTGTATTTATAATCAACAACTTAGCACAGGCTATGATACTAGGTGAAATGACCCCAAAAATATTGAGCATCCCTTATTTCATAGTTTGTAGAGGAAGATGAAAAGATTTATGATATAAAAATTAGTTTTGCATAACCAACCACGATGTTTACATGTATGAAACTTTTAGTTAGGGTAATTACCCCCAAAATATTCTACGAAGAAGATTATTGGCCTAGGGATATCCACATGCAACTATGGGTGTATCGATATGCCATCTATAGTGATATATCTAGGATTATATGGTAGCACACACCTTCCCAATAGGACCACCTAAACTTCCTTATCTTACCTGAGTGTTCAACATCCATAGAAACCTGGTATAGTCTAGGGTAGTTAACTTGGCCTTCTTCAAGCTTGGGGTAGCTAAGTTAATTACTTAGATTATCAATATTATTCAAACAGGAATTTACTCTATGTTCGGTTCATAACTTTTATTCTATCTAATTTAAGTAATGATACTTACTAATACATTTTAGGATTTGGAATATGACTATGCACTTTTAAGATGTAATTGAATGTTCATGTACTTGATACATATGAAAGGTCTTAATGGTACTACCCATGATTTTTAGATCATTATACCATGATTTATGGTTATGGGGTCACCATACCTCATGCCTTCACTTATAAAATAATTACCATTTTGACTAATTAATTTATAATTCTTGCTAAGATAATGTTGTTTATAAGTAGATATGATATTCTTAACTCATAACTTAACATCATGCTCTCACTATACCATCCCATAAATAGTCTTCTAGAGATTCATATTTATCTAGTATTATTTATGTGTCACTTGGTCATCATAGTAAGACTAATAATTTATGCCACTTTTGTAAAATTATAAATCTATTAACTTATAAAATTTATTCCTTTAAGAATACCAATATTGATTTTACTTAACAATCATTGTCATATATCATAATAAAAATAGTAACAAGCCTCTAATTAACTTAAGCATGATTTGAAGTATTTATTAGTTTGCTTAAAATATATATTCAATGAATATAACCCCTTTGTCATTGAATCACATTATGCATATGGATACTCAATTTTTTATATGCCTAGTAGTGAATGAAAAGATTATGAACTAAAGTTAGAATAACATCTATTAATAGCCTTATGATTACTTAATTTAAAATGAGGATTTCAGATGGCATTTCTACAACTAATAAATTAAAATCACTATTTTAACCAAGTTATCATTGAAAGATTAATGACATAATCAGGTCATTATGACCAAAGAAGAAAAATATTGTTTGTAACTATCTTCTTTTAGATTCATTAATAACTAAGAAATTACATAGAGTTTTAAAAATAAAACATAATAAGTTTGACTTATAATTCATTGAGTAAAATTCTAAAAAACTTAGTAATAAGCATGCTATATCCATCGATTTGAATTGCCTTTGTTTCAAGTGCTAAAATATTTATTCATAATGCTTAATTGAAACATAATCTAGTAAGCAATAAGTCCTTTCCAAAAAATTTAATCATTTCATTTCCTTAGGCAATAGAAATGCTTTCATGTTTTTTTTATCATTAGTTATAAAAATAAAGGATTAGTTTCTTATTTAAAATATGCAAGCCAAAGTATGATGGTGAAACAACTTGTAGAAGAAATAGAATAACCATTTGAAGTTGGAGTTAAATACAATATTATCTTTAAATCAAATGCACCTACAATATTATTAAAAATTATAACCAATTTTCCCATGGCAAGGAGTATAATGCCAATTCATGACACTTTAGACCAAAATAGTCATGTTTATTGGTAAGGAACAATTTTTACTTATTTAGTAAATATAATTGTAACATATAGAAGATTAATTTATTTAATTTACCTAAGTATCAAGTTCTCATATAATAGATATGATACAATCTTAAATAAGCATGTATACTCAGCAATATGAACATTTAGGTTCAACATATTCATAGTTGATAGTCACTAAAATTTATAACACCATTAAGTGGATTTAAACATAATGTTATATCTGAAATAAAATTTCTAATCTATAGATCAAGTAAAATATGAGAGTATTAGATCAATACAAATGAAATTTAAAATTATTGAAACTAATTTCATATGATACAACTTAATGAAAGAGACATAATCCTAAAACAATAGTAAATGATTCCAACCAAAATATTAAACAAGCTATTTTACAAAGTATGTTACATCACTATATTACCAATGAATTAATATCACAAAATACCATGGTCAATCATAAACCAGTTAATTGATAAGCATGTGTTTTTCTCACATGAGCCATCCCATCTCAATCCATCCAATGAGCCCAGCACCCGCCCCCCCCCCTCCCCCCAATAGTGGCCCTTATCACCCCTAACCATCAGCTAGGAGGTGGAGTCAGAATTTTAGGACTTCAAGAATGTAATAAAGGATAATAAGGGAAGGAGACAATTAAATTGTAGTAGTTATAACAATGAATATTTCAAATACAGACATTACTAAATAACCTTGGTAACCTGGTATTCATCTAAAGTATTTTAGAAGTCAATTATTTATTCAATTGACCTCATGCTTCCTTCGTCATATGTTCCAGGTAACCAAAATAAATAAAATAATAGAACCCTTCTTGAAATGATATGTAGTCATAAAGTGAGAAATAAAACATACCAACCACTGAGGTTTTAAAAACTACATTTATTCATTACTAGATGACCAAAATGGGTAATTTAGTCAGTTACAGTAGTGTGCCATTGTGACAAATTTTCCAAGTTTGGTCATCAAAGAGATGGATCAATTTTTATAGTAGGAAAATCATAAAATTTAATGAGAAATATGATTACAATAAATTAATTTATTAACCATAAGTATAACAAATTAATTATTTAAACTATTTCTTCATAAAATGACATATTCGACTAAACCTTGATTTTTGAAAAACCCTAAACACCAACATAAATTTATTCATCAAAATCCCATAAAATTATGCACAGAATTACCAGAATAAAAACCCTCCAAAATTGACTCAAAAACAAAAATGCAGGTAACAAATAAACTCACAAAATGGATAAATAAAAGAGAATTTTCTACCTAGGGTCAAACCAGGTCACCATTTTCAATAGCATAACCAATATAAAAATTATAAATGATTAATAATGACTATGTTATTATTTTTATGCAAGGATTTGACTAAAAATAAATAATTTTTACAAACCCTAGACATCTAAAAACTAGATTTTTTTAGAAATCATTAAATGAATAGTGGATTCTTAAGCAACATCAATCCATTTAAAACCCTTGCAAGTTAATTAGGAAGTCATTTGACTTCCTTATAAACTTGAAAGTAATATTTATTTTATTAATAGCCCTACTTATTCTAGAAATGAACATCAAAATCTTGACAAGAGAGAAAATAAAATTTGCATCACTTACTTGTTTCCCAACAAACTAGTGGAAGAGAAAATAATATTTTTATGCTTAGTTCCTTTATCCATGCACCCCTTTTCTAGCCACATCCTTTGCAAGTTAATTCTCTCTCATATAGGATATTTGTGCCCCGTATCTCCTACATGATGTTTCCATGCCCTAGGGTTTCATCTCTTTCTCAGCCCTTCTCTACACCTCCCTCCTTCCCTCTCCTCCTTATCCCTACTAACCCATCGAACCAAAAAAACAAAGTAGCATTGGGGGTCGAACCAAGTTACTCTAAAGTTTCCCAAGAAATTAATGCATAATCTAATATTTTCAAAGACCAAAAAAATTTCCATGATAGTTTTGATTATATTTTATTTGGGTTAAAGTCTAGCGAACCCACTTATGTGATCATGGAAAATATAAATTTATCAATAATATATTATTACCACTTCGATTTAAGAAAAAATCCACTAAGGTCCCTTTGCTAGGATCTTGGAAGGGGAGAGTGATGAGAGAGGGGGTGTTAGATAACAATACCAAGGTATAGCTAAGCATATAATAATGATTTAATAAGATAATAATGATAATAATTCCAAATTCAGTGACAACACTAAACAAGCTAAGCAAGGATTCAATGTTGCCTATGATCATATATGAGTGAAATATATATGCATTGATAACAAGATTGAAATAACAACCAAAGTGACTGCAAAACAATAGACTAAAAGTGCCACAAACAAGCAACATAAGTAATCTTAAAAATCACTAAAATAGATAAAGCGAAGATAGTAAAATATATGATGGACAAGTCAAGAAGAAGATCAAAAATTTAAAAAAATGTAAAATGAATAGACTGCTACAATTTTTTGGCTCATTATATTACCCCTTTTTACTTGTGTCAATTTCTTTTAGTCCTTATCCTCTACTGCTAGAATATGCCACCAGTCTAACTCATTTCACTTGTACCTACAACCATAAATGGCATTAGTAGTACTTATAATATATAATTGCATGTAAATTTAAACTAAATAACATTATGCAAAAAATTAAATATTAAAACCAAATAAATCATATACAAAAATAAAATCTAACTATAGGATTTTATCCAGTATCTAAAAACATTCAAATAACATTTCCAAATAGTGTTGAATAGTGTAAAAGTATGCTAAAACTTGGTATAATAGTATGGAAATGAAATATGAAAGTGGGATTATAATAATTTAGGCAATCTAAGTAGGTATAAATCTTGTATTTCAACTATTTATGTTTAGATCTACTTAATTACAACATGTTTATTCCTATTTTATGTACAAACAAGAATTATGGTAAACATAAATGGTGAACCTATACTCTTTCAAACATCTAACCTAGGGTTTTTTTATAAAATTGATTTTATTACACTTTCATAGCTCACTTCATCTATTATTTTCAATTCCAATAATTTCCATTACATTCTCATTCAAAAAAACCTAATTGCTAACTAGCTTCTTACATTATTCCAAACTCACATAGTGTTTGATATTTTACTTGCATTTCCTTTTAAGGGTTTGCTCAATAATTTCAAACCCTATTTTTAAATTTTTACCTTTATACCTTTGCATCATTATTATTGCACATCAATCATTGATAACATTATTGAAACCAATCTATGTGACTTGAAAATTTTATTTTTTTGGATAATGAAAAGATTAATCAACACCTTAATCAATAATTTAAGACAAATATTTTTATTTTTTTGATAAGTCATTCAAAATTTTAGTGAAATATATGTTAAAATATTCCTCATATAACTACCCCTAATGTTTGTAATTGTGTTCTTAAAACTTCTATGCCTTATACAAAATGTTTATTCTCTCTCCAAAAAATAATTCCTTCATTTAAAAAAAATGAATGCATATGCAAACATCCATCCATTCAATTATCACTAAGTATTTTTTTCAACAAATGAATAAACTCATTTAAGGCCCCACCATTATTACACCAAAGATAGACACCCTAAAGTTTAGGATAGATGAGTTACAAAGGAAAATGCATACTATATAATATAGAAAATACATGAACTATTTCAAACACTATATATCCTATTATGTTACTCACACTACCTAATACTCATGAACCTCTACCTAAGTTATAATTATAAATATTATATGCATTTAAACCAAACATACACTATTTTTCAAAAAAAAAAATAGAATATACTTAAATAGTTATTGAATAAAGGCATGATAGAATTATTACTTCTGCCAAAAATATTTGTGAATCATAAGACAATATCTTACAAGGATAAATATTTTTTCACATATCATGCAACAAGAGGGATTTCCACAAATAAGTGCATTGATTTAAGTGATAAAAATAAAGAGTTGGTTGATTGAGAAAAAATCAAGCTTCCTCAAAAACCACCCATTAGAAATGGTATTATTTACAAATTAAAAATATATATTTTAAGGATTCAACAAATGTCATTAATAATGATTAAGTTCATGCAATCATGATTTGGATGAGGATGATCACTTGTTTTATGGTGTTACATATTCATTAGATATTTACCACCTCCATCAAAGAAAATATTAAGGCTTTAAGAGGAATTGAGGGAATCTACACATGCATATGTTGGAACCTTCATGTAGCATAATTTTTTCTTTCTTATTATGATACACACTTTGTATATTGTTTCAATTAAATGATAAAATATAAAAACATTTATAAAATATAAAAAATGTTTTAATTATAATTATCAATGTATGTTTATCGTACCATAGTATTGTGCATATATTTTTACTCTTCCATTTTTGTGCCTTACATGTACCATCTTCTTAATATTTCATTTTAAAAATTTATAAAAAAAAAAAAAAAAAAAAAAAAAAAAAAAACATTCATAAAAGACCCCCAAAGATATTTATCTTTATCTTTGTCATCTAATACACATTATACATATTTTATCATAAACTATGGACTTTACATATCCATGTTTCATATTCACTTTATAAATGGCATACCTTGATCTAGATAGGAGTAAAAGTAATCTAGGTAAATATGCTTATCAACATAATTAATGATTCTCCAAGGTAGGAGACATTGCTTACTATGTTAATAAATCACTTTAACTTATATATGTCTACCATTACATTTATCATGTTTCTTATTCACTTTGTAAAATTCTAAATCTCTCACATGTGTGCAAGTAAATATTATACATCACTATTTATGACCTTGATTTAGGCATTTTTTTAATCTTGATTGCATTCTTATATTTTCTAGATTTTACATGGTACTTTCCTTCTATTTGCATTTACATGCTTTTAAGCCACTTGTTTCATATTTCTTTTTTTATTTACTTGGCGTTGACTACTTGATATTGATCATATTCTTAGAATCAATATTATCCTTCCCAATGATTATGACATGCTTATTCAGACATTTTATCATAATATGGATTTAAGGGAATCTTATAGATGATTATAATCCTCTTCATATCATATTTATAGTTTATGATCCTTTCTCCATTTTCATATGTAACACCATGTTTCCTTTTGATGACTTCTATTTTGTTAGAAATGTATAACTAAAAAATAAAATAAAAAATTATGGTCCTATACACTATCATCTATTTTGTCTTACATGGAAATTGTACCCAAGCATAATCTTTATTGGAATATCTATATACATATTTTTACCTAAGTGGGGGTATGGTTCCCACATATGATTTTCATTGACATAATATGATTTTGTATTTAAGCATTAAATTAGCCATATTTGATTGTGGGGGCATATCATTAGTAAGTTTCATCCCATTCATTGTGCATCACTTTAACATGCCATGTTAATCACATGCATTATTACATATTATTTTACTTCATCATAAATAAAATATTTAATTAACTATACATTCAAGTTTGAGAGTAGATGAAATGTATTTATTTATGGGGGGGAGGCAAGGCATGGGACCTACATACATTATCTATACATATAGTTGACACTGAATATTATTAACTTCAAACTTTATGATTTTCACATTAAGATTGACATATGATGGATATCATTAGTCTATATGAATTTATTTCAATATTTTATATCTGAGGGAGCAAAAGGTCTTTCCCAAGTGCATCAATATCATTAAAAATAAAATCACATCTTATTTTGACTTAGTACATAGTTGGATTTAACATATGTCATGACATATTTATTTTACATTACATTTTGGGACCCATATTCCATAATTGGATTGCACTATTACCTAGATCATAATATCTAGAATAATATTTGTACAATTTATCACATTAGTCGTATCTTTATTGATAATTATATGACTCATATATTTCCAATCAAGGGTTAGAAAAATTTCAAAATTAGAAAGCATTGGAAAATTCTCAAAAAATTAAAAATATTAGCAAATTTTTAAAAATTCAAAATCATTAGAAATTTTGCAAAAATTCAAAAATATTGATTTATACATGTTTTATATTCATTCATTATATAGTTTTTCATTATCCATGATTTAAAAATAGGATTTTAAGAGTATTTTTGTGGAGTGAGTGTTATCTCGGTTCATATGTTACAAATACTGCATATCACATAGTGCACCTACATATTATATGAGCCAATTTTATAGACAACATGCCCTAGTTGGGGGGCACATGACCAATTAAAAGGATTCTTACATGGTGATATTTATCATTTCTTATATTTTATCATATTTTTATAGTTATATAGTTTACTATATTGATTTCTAGTATCTCATATATATCTTATCATGGATATTTTACATTATGATTGCTACACTATTAGATTAATTATCTATACATAAATTCTTTCTTGTATACGCATGTGTTTGGTTGTGTGTGTGTCCTTGTCTTAGAGAATCATCTTGTCATAGTTTTTGTGAATTTTATCATGAGTTTAGTCACTAAATTAGGTGTATTCACTAACATTGTGTGATATTTTTTTGGTTCCTACATTGCCATGGTGGTTACCACACATCTATGGGGCATATTGCTTGATTATGTTCTCATTATTTTTTCAAACCAATTTTAAGGTGTGTTTGATTATTTTATGGTTATAATAGTTTATCCCATTAAAAATTAGTACTTATCATGATCTATTATATCATGACTAAAGGCTAATTCAAATTTAATAAAAACACAAAAAAAAAAAAAAAAAATTCAAAGTCAAAATTTTCATGTCTAGAAAAAAATATGCTACATTATTTTCTAACATATGAGGGATATTTTTATAATTTAATATGTTTTAGATAATAAAATGTGATGAATAAATTATTTTCCTTACATATAGTGTTTTAATGTGTTATTTTGAGATGATTAATTGCAAAAACATGATCTTCATCCCTCACCTCAAAAAGGGAGTTATAAAGACAAATTTAAAAATTAAGATGTGTTCCTTTATGATATAATATGAGATAAGTTATCAAATTATATTGATAGAGAGTGGATGGGGTGTTTTTAAATCACTAAAAATTTTGATAGGCTATATTTTAATAAATTTTGGAAGTTTAGGATGTGTGCATCAGGCCCTGGTGACTCTTATGAAAAAGTGTTGGAATATGTTTTATGTTGGAGAGTTGTCATGTTAATGTCATGGTGGTGTCATGGAGGTATATAATTGAGTGGATGAAGAGATTTGATAGTCTATTTGGAAATGAAAAAGTTTGTAATGTGATTTTTCTTGTATGACAAAGTGTGCAATGTGTTTGTTCTAGTGTGCTTTATGAATGGTTAGTTGATCTTCAGTATTGGCATAGCTTGAGAGGATTATGGATGAGTATGGAGGTTTAAGCATGTGAAATGGGTCCTATAAGATGCGATCCATGCTTTAATATCTTGTGTATATAATTATAATTCATATGGTTAATTCATAGTTTTCATCTAGACACTTTAGGTCAAGTGGTAGAAAAGATGAGTTGACAGTTTGATGACATCACCATTACCATTTGGGAGTGAGTCAAGGGGAGATGGTCATATGGTTGTGATCACTATAGTCCCTAGTTATTATATGCTAGATATAGATTCATGCATCGAATCATGGTCAAAGATATGAGAGTGAAAAGTTGGATTCTCAAACAGATTTCACTATTTTCTCATACTTAGCCAAATTTACAAAGTGGCTAGAAAGAGTTGAGTAAGCATGTTGATGAGGTCAAATCTCACACATGTGTACATTTTAGGTGAATTTGATCATATGGGTTTATTGAGTTTTTGATCTAGTTTATTTTTGATAATTTCCTAGTCATGCGATGTAATGCACCATAAGATATGCTTTTGTAAAGTTGGGCTCCCAGGCAGATTGACTGTGATTTTCCATACTTAGCCAATTTTGCAGTGTGGCCAAAATAGCTAAGTGAGCATGTTTATGATGTTATATCTTGCATGTGTGAAGGTGTAAAGAAAAAATAATCATATGGGTTTGTTTAGTTTTAAATAGAGATCATTTATGCTAAGTTTAAGATCATGTGCTAAAGCATGACAAATGTTATGATGATCAAATTTGTCCTCTCAGGTAGATTTGGACATGGTTGCCTCTATGACAAAATTTTATGATAAGGTTTTTTCACGATGTTATATCTCACATGCATGAGAGTTATAGGAGTAGTGGGTCACATGGTTGGATTCTCCCATAGAAGGAGATCATTTGGTCCAAATTTGAGATCTTACAGGTAAGCATAGAAGAAGTTATTGAGGTGAAAAAATGGTTTCTCATACATATTGACAAGGTCCCCATAGTATTTTTCTAGAAGTGATAAAGTTTGAGGAAGATCAACAGTGCATGAGTGATCTAAGGAGTCAAGAGGTAGTGAGATGATGATAGGTGTATGACATTTATCATTTGATCAAAGGTAAAAGATCTTGATCTAACTGCTAGCAGATGATTGTGCAATTTCATCAGTGGTGAGCATTGATCGATAAGGTCCTTATTGATCCACAATAATGACAGAGCACATTAAGTTAACATTTTAAGATGGCACAAGATGAGTTCAAAGTAATAGATGTTTAATTATTGGATTTGGTGGTATATATATTAAAGCTCAGACATGATCGATAGTGTGAGATTGATCCTAAGATGAGAGTTCATGAGATTCAGGCATAGTTTTTGAATCTTAAATGTGACCATTGTTATTCAAATATTTGAATTTACACAAGGAAAAACTAGTGTCTAGTTTTTGGACCATATATTTTGATAGAAGACAAATTATCTCATGTAGTAAAAAAAATTCGTAGAGGACTCCATGGTGCATCCATTAAACCTATTTTGAGGATATGGAAGTAAGTACAATCAAATATATTGATCTTAGAATTTGACTATGTCTTCATGCTCATCCTGCAAGTGACCTAAGAAGGATATTCAAGCTTGTATTGATGTTATTTTTATGTCTCACTATGAAATAGATATTGTATCATATTGTAGACTCCATGAGGAGGATATGTGTATATTTTAGAGGTTGGATCAATATATCTTAAGTATGAACAATACTTAATAAGTTGACTTTTTTTCATTCATGGTGATTATGTATATAAGGTATGTGTTTGAGTTGTTTAAGCATATGTAGAGGTAAGCTAAGTTAACTATGATCACTTGAGAATGTCCTAGGGGACATAAGGAGTGGACCTATGTAATTATAAGTGGACCTATGTTCATGTTTTTCTTGAGGGTGAGCTAATGGGTGAATAGGTCTTTATGAGACCTATAAGAGCTACAAGTGCCTTGTTAAAAGGTGTAGCTGCTTCAGGGTGACCCATAGATTCTTTGGTCATCCTATGAAGTTTTTATTGAACCTTATCTTCTTATGATAAACATATTAAGAGTTAAGACATGCCTAATGGTTGACCAATATGGTGTTGATCAAGATTGCTCTATAAATAGTAGAACCAAAGATGATGGATTTTAGAATTAGATGTGAGATACCAAGGAGTGAATTAAGAGAGTCTTGTGTGTGTGTTCAATAATAAATGAAGGGTAGAATGCCCTAAGGATGAGATAAATAGTAGAATATATTGAGGATTGTTGGTATTTTTTTTGGTCATAATTTTTTTGAGATAATAGTGCACTTGTTATTTGAGTGTGAGTGAAGGTGAAGTGTGATTAGTTGAGGTCCATCATTGGATGTTATTGACATTAGTTTAGAGGTGGAAGTGTTTCATAAGTGTTGTTGTGTTAGATTATCATCTAAAGTGGTTGTATCCTCCTTGCAAGTCAAAACTTTCTAAAAGGTCTGGTTATTGTTGCATCTTAGCTAGACAATTATGGTAACACCTTGTGGGATTGGTGTCTCACTAAATAGAGATTGTAGTTGCTTGATCAGTTGTAGCTAGTGTAAAATTGATCTTGTTATATAGGATAATAGTTAAATTATAGGTTCTAGTGGGTTTTATTTTCTAAGAGTGTTTCCCACATATGACATGTGTTATGTGATTAATATTGCATTGTCTCTCTTTCTTATAGATTTAAATGATATGTTTGCTTCATGAATGTTTATGGTAATTGGTTATGTAATTGTAAATATTAGAATTGAAGTTTGGATTATTTGGGCTTACTAATTCACCCCCCACACACACACTCTTAGTGATTTTACCTCTAACAATTGGTCTCAGAGCAATGTCCTTTGTTAAAATCTTAACATCTTGAAGGTGATCAAGGTACAATGGCTAGTCAGAATATATAAGGTGATTTATCTACTAATCAAAAATTGATGTTCAATGGATCCAATTATCATTTTATAGTGATAGGATGAATAAATACATTATGTACCTAGGGTTTGATGTATGGAAATATATTTTATATGGTTATACTTCTCTTGTTATTCCTCCATCTAGTGTTATAGATAAGAAGCTATTTGAGAACAACTCTAAGGCAATGAATTCCATCACTTGTGGTCTTATAAAAATTAATTTCCCTAAAGTAATTCATTAAATATATGCCAAGGAAATATGGGATAAATTGAAGAGTATATTTGAAAGAGATTCAAAGGTTAATCTTGTTAAGTTCCAAACTCACAGAAGGCAATTTGAAAGTCTCAAGATGAATGAAGAAGATGTTGTGGCATCCTTTCTGTAGAGAGTTGATGAGATTGTGAATATCATCAAAGGTCTTGGAAAGAATCTTGAAGAGAATACTATTGTCCAAAAGGTATTAATATATTTATCCCTAAATTCTTATCCAAAAGTGTCTACTATAGAAAAGAATCATGACCTTACTCTGTTGAAGATGGATGAATTGCATGACACCCTTACTACCTATGAGATAAGGAAGAATGATGATATAACACCAAAGAAGGAAGATGCATTCAAGACAAATATGGATCCTAAGTAGAAGTTACAAGGTAGTAAATCCAAAGAGGATGATATATTTGACATTGATGATGATGAACTAATTGCTTTGATTACTAATAAATTCAACACTAGCTCAAGAAAGTATAAGGGTAAACTACCCTTCAAATGTTTCAACTATGGAGAGATAGGACATTTTGCTCAAAATTACCCTCATAAGCATGAGAAGAAAGATGATGAATATCTTTATGAAGGAAAATATTAAGACAAGAAGACATATACGAATAAAGGGTTCATAAAGTATAACAACAAGAAGAGATCCTTCAAGAACTAGAAAAGTATTTACACCAAAGAAGTTTGCAACTCATCAGATGAGAGTGAAGGCAGTGATTCAAAATATGATCATGAATATTATGCTCTTAATTAAGATGAATCTCTATTCATGGCTAAGGAAGGAAGTTGTTCACAGTAAAAGGGATCTACTTGGAGTGATTTAGATGATGATGAAGATGATGTGGACTATGAGACTACATTAACTAATGTTTATGAAGAACTAAAGATTATGAATAAGATCAATAAGAAGATGAAATCTAAACTCAAATAATTTGAGGAGTAATTCAGTGTGTTTGAGGCAAGAATGGATGAATATGATAAGGAGCATGAAAATATGGTTAAACATCTCATTTGTCAATTGAAAATCCTATCTACAAGCCTAAAGGCTAAATAAGATGAATGTGCAAGGTATGTAAGTAAAAATAAGTCTTTGAAATTTGAGTTAGAGAAGGTATCTAGTAAGTTAATGTCATCTATGAGATTTGAAAAGAGGTCAAGTTATCTAGATGACATTCTGAATGATCAAAAGCATATAAGTGATAAGACTGGTCTTGGATATAAAGAAGAACTAGAGACTACATCTCAAGACAAGATGAAGACTAATGTGAACAAGATGGATCAACCTTTAAAGATAAATCATCAAAAAAAGAAAGAAGGTGATAATACTATAAATACAAAATGGATAAACCTTTAAATATAAATCATCAAATAAGGAATGAAGGTGCTAGTAGTATAAAGACAAATTAGATCAGGCAACTAAATGCCATGAGGTATGTAAGATTCAATGGTCACTATTATACATGTAATCAATTTGGTCATAGGGATAGAAAATTTAAGAGACCTGTTAGAAATGAATTTGAATGGGACTATGATGGGGGTCATTAGTCAAAATATGTAAACAGAATCAAGTACTTTAACTATCTTGATGTGGAACACTTTGCAAACCATTGTCCACATAATATTAGACAGGGCGAGTCCTCTTCAAAAAGAGGAGGTTTTTTGTTTCTCATGACATAGGACACACTATAAATTTATATCCAAATAAGGTAAGGAAAGATATGTTTCTTTTAAAATATATGGAGTGCTACAATTGTGAACAAAGAGGTCACATTACTAGGTTCTATAAGCAAAGGCCTACAAGACAAAGTAGATTTAATCAGGCTCCTAGAGTTCAAGAAAGAAGGCATGTTAACACATGGAAGCCGAAGGTGAAAAGTGTGAGTCTTAATTAGATTTCAGGTCCAAGTAACTTGTTTACTATGGTGGAGAATGTTTTTGAAGATGAAGAGACCCAAGAGGTCTCATTGTCTGCTCATGTTGAGAATGAATAAATCAAGCTCAAGGAGAAGACCAAGTTATTGTTTGAGGCTAGTCCCATAGTATGTATGGATCTAAGTGAACATCCTTATATTATTGAGCATGTATCTTGAAAATAAAATCATTTGTCTATGCCTAGTAATGAGGTTCTAGACTACAAGGAGGATTCTTTAGATGAAAAGGTATGTAATGAATCTATGTTGTCTCCATTTATTATCAATCCAATTCTAGAAGAAAAGGATAAAGTTGTAGTGGTTGAGGAAGTTGTTTCTCTTAAGCCAAAGAAGAATAAGATCAACAATAAAAAGTATTAGTTAAGCAAGGAGGAGATGGAAGATGGGGATTTGTTCTTGTTTTAGAACATTAAGGTATAAAAGGTGTCTCTATCTATGCATCTTAACAGACTCCTTTCAAGTGGAGAAACAAGTGTTGTTGTAGTTTTCTTTTAGTTGAAATAGTCTACAGGGTCAGATTGAAGGTGCTCAAGTTGATAAATTCCAATCAATAAGGTATTTTGTTAAGGGGGAGCAACAAGTTCATGAGCTTATTTTAGAGGTTTATAAATGAGCTGCAGTACAAAGTTAGTTTGGGTGGTTCCAGGTGGCTTAACAAGATTGATGAAAATTTCAAGAATTTTTTGGTTATCAAAAAGGTTTATGAATTTATTTTTGGTATGCTCTAGGTGTTTTTTAGGTCTGAAGGTATGTATGTGATAATTAAAGGCTTTTTAGTGCTTTCAGGTTTTCCAATTTGTGCTTAAAATTATGTAGGTCCTAAAATGAGTTATAAGAGGTCAAGGTTACCAATGTTGTGAAAGATCAAATATTTTTCCAAGAGTGTGTGATGGGTGTCTCCAGGTGTGCAAAAAGTTTCATAGGTATGAATTGAGTAGAAGGAGGTTTGTTGACCATGCTTGTTTTGAGATTCTAGGGTTTTGGGCTATTCTAGAAAAGAGTTCTCCCTTATGAGTTGAGCTTTGAGGCTTATTAATTTTGTGAATGGGAAAAATGGGTGGTCAAATCAAGATTCATGGAGATTTTAAGATTTGTGATTCTTTAGTTATTCAAGGTTTTATCAATATGGAGGGCTAATTAACTAGTTGGTTTGTGAAGGAAGTATGTTGCAGAGGATGAGATTGTTATTGAAAATTGGTGTGCTCAAGGGTGCATATGAGTTTGCTCTATAAATTATTTTTTAGGTCTTGAAGATGTGTCTACTAAAAAGTGTGGGATCTGTAAGTTTTAGGTAGGGATACAAGGATGCTAGATAGGCTTAGTTTGAAGAAGAATGTTTTTTGCTCAGTTTATCTGAAAGAGTAAGGTATGAGTATCTGAAGGTATGTTCTCAAGTTAGTTCAATACAAGTTCTTCTATTTTTTTATAGTTCAGATACAGAGTTGGTGGTCATGGAAGCATCTTGAGATAGAAGGCTAGTAAGCTTGTATTATGTTTTTCATGGTGTGTGGAGATCTAAATATGATCAGAAGGTAAAATTGTTTAAATTTCTTAGGGGGAGTCCCTCTTAGATGTTCATTGGTAAGATATATCAGATTTTAGTTCTTTTATGTGTTCTTTCTTCATTAGTTGTAGTTCTTTATTGAAGAGAGTGTTGGCATGGAGCAAGAGGAAGTTGTCAAAACAAGAAAAGGTAGGTTCAAGGTAAGGGGGAGTTTGTATCATCTTTATAAGATGGTCCTTTCCTAATTATTAGTCTTTTTAGGTCATCAATATCAGTGTGTGCCCACTTTTTAACTATGTCAAAGGAGGAGAAAGATCTTGTTGGGGAGAAATTTCCTATTGTAGGAGTGTTTTGAAGAGAGAAAAGCTGAGTTATATATTACTATATTGATAGGTGTTGACATAAATGACAAAGGGGGATATTGTTGGAGAGTCATCATATTTATGTCATGGTGGTGTCATGGAGGTATCCTATTAAGTGGATGAAGAGCCTTGATAGTCTATGTGATACTAACAAATTATGTAATGTGCTTGTTCTTGTATGACAAAGTGTGCAATGTGCTTGTTCTAGTGTGCTTTATGAATGGTTAGTTGATCTTTAGTATTGACATAGCTTGAGAGGATTAGGGATGAGTATGTAGATTTGAGTATGTGTAAGGGGTCCTATAAGATGTGATCCATGCTTTAAGAGCTTGTGTGCACAAGTGGAATTCATTTGGTTGATCCATAGTTTTTATCTATACACTTTCGGTCCAATTGTAGAAAAGATAAGTTGGTAGTTTGATGACATCACCATTGCCATATGGGAGTGAGTCAAGGGGAGATAGTCATATGGTTGTGATCAATATAGTCCCTAGTTATTATGTGTCATATACCAAGTCATGCATCCAAGTGTGATGAAAGATATGAGGGTGTAAATTTGGCTTCTAAGACAAATTTCATTGTTTCCCCATACTTAAACAAATTTGAAAAGTTCCAAAAAAGAGTTGATTAAGAATGTTGATGAGGTCAAGTCTCACACATGTGGACATTTCAGGTGGACATGATCATATGGATTTGTTGATTTTTTGAGTTAGTTTATTTGTACTAATTTATAGATCATGCAATGTAGTGTGTCAGAAGATATGTTTTTGCAAAGTTGAGCTCCTAGGTAGATTGACTATGTTTTCCCATAGCCAATTTTACAGTGTGGCAGAAAGATCCAAGTGAGCATGTTTATGTTATTATATCTTGCACATGTGAAGGTGTAAAGAAAAATTGATCATATGGGTTTGATTAGTTTTAAGCAGAGATCATTTGTGCTAAGTTTGAGATCATGCACTGAAGCAAAACAAAAGTTATGGATGATCAAAGTTGGCCTCTTAGGAAGATTTGGACATGATTGGCTCTGTGATAGAAGTCTATGAAAAGCCTTGTTCATGACATTAGATCTCATATGCATGAGAGTTCTAGGAGCATTGGGTCACATGGTTGTATGCTCCTATAGAAGGAGATCATCTAGTCCAAATTTGAGATCATGTGGGTAAGTACAGAAGAATTTATTGAGGTACAAAAAAGGATACTCATGCATATTGATAGGGTCCCCATACTTAGTCATGTTTTTAAGTGTTAAAGCTTGAGAAAGATTGATGATGCACGAGTGATCCAAGGAGTTAGGAGGAAATGAGATGAGGATGGGTGCACGATGTTTATCATCTGAGCAAAGGTATAAGATCTTGATCCAATGGCTAGTGGATGATCATAAAATTTGATCAATGGTGAGCATTGATCAATAAGGTCCTTGTTGATCCATCGAGATCTATGGAGCTCATTAAGTCAACATTTTAAGATGGAACGAGATAAGGTCAAAGTAATAGATGTTTAATGATTAGATTTGGTGGTATATACATTAAATCTCAAACATGATAAATAGTGTGATATTGATCCTAAGTTGAGAGTTCATGAGATTTGAGAATAGTTTTTAAAGTTTAATTGTAACCATTGTTATTCATATTTTTGAATTTACACATGCAAAAACTAGTTTTTGGTTTTCAGACCATATTTTTTGAT
The DNA here is from genome assembly GCA_037957365.1 of Torreya grandis. NCBI lineage: Eukaryota > Viridiplantae > Streptophyta > Pinopsida > Cupressales > Taxaceae > Torreya > Torreya grandis. The sequence goes on from JARHVA010000449.1 coordinate 3,832,455, forward strand.
AGAAGAAGAATTTGCTCATGTAGTGAAAATCAAAGTGGTAGATGAATCCATGACACATCCATTCAACCTAGTTTGAGGATTTTAACTAAGTACAATCAAATATATTGATCCTATAAGTTAACTATGTGTTCATGTTCATTTTACAAGTGACCCGAGAAGGATATTCAAGCTTGTATTGATGTTGTTTCAATGTCTCAATGTAAATTAGCTATTGGAACATCTTGTAGACTCCATGAAAAATCTATGTATTTATTTTGGAGGTGGGATCAATCTATCTTGAGTATGAACAATACTTAAGAAGTTGACTATTCATTCATGGTGACTATGTATATAAGGTCTATGTTTGAGTTGCTTGACAATACGTATAGGCAAGCTAAGTTGACTATGATCATTTGAGGATGTCCTATGGGACATAAGGAGTGGAACTATGTAATTTTAAGTGGTCCTATATTCATGTTTTTCTTGAGGGTGATCTAATGGGTAAATAGGTCTCCATGAGACCTATAAGAGCTACAAGTGCCTTATTAAAAGGTGTATCTGATTAAGGGTAACCCATAGATGCTTTGGCCATCTTATAAATATTGTATTAAAACTTATCTTCATATGATATATGTATTAACGGTTAATACATGCCTAATCACTGACCAAGATGATGTTGATTAAGATTGTTATATAAATAGTAGAACCAAAGATGATGAGTTTTAGACTTGGATGTGAGAGACTAAGGAGTGAATTGAGAGAGTCTTGTGTATGTTTTGGGGAGTAAAGGAAGGCTATAGTTCCCTTAGGATGAGCTAAAGAGAATAAAATATTGATGACTTTGGTATGAATTTTTGGTCATAATTTTATTGAGATAATAGTGCGCTTGTTGTTTGAGTATGAGTGAAGGTGAAGTGTGATTAGTTGAGGTCCATCATCAGAAGCTATTGACATCAGTTCAGAGGTGGAAGTGTTTCATAGGTTTTTTTGTGGTAGCTCAGCATCTAAGGTGGTTTTAGCCTCCTTATAATGTAAAACTTGTTAAAATTTATGGTTGTTGTTGCAGCTCAGCTAGACAAGTGTGGTAGCACCTTATGGGATTAGTGTCTCACTAAATAGGGATTATAGTTCCATGATTAGTTGCATCTTGTCTAAATTGGATCTTGTTATATAATATAGTAGTCTAATTTTAGGTTCTAATGTGTTTTATTCCCTAAGAGGGTTTCCCACATATGATGTGTTATGTGATTGATCTTGCATTGTCTCTATTGGTTATTGCTTTGAATGAAATGTTTGCTTCATGAATGCTTGTGGTAACTAGTTAAGTAATTTTAAAGATTAGAATTAAAGTTTGAATTATTTGGGCTCATTGATTCACCTACCCCTCTCAGTTATTTTACCTCTAACAATTTCAACATTTATTGAAATTCTAAAGATGGATAAAATATGGTGGAATACAAAATAGTTGTATTCATATACTTCTTTTCAAATTCTATTTCAAGTTATAATTTTCAAAATGTAATTTTCAATTAAATCAGATGATATATATTGTATAGGTAATACAGTCTACTAACTAATTTTTCATCTAATTGACATATGGGAGACACCATATATATAGGGAGATATGGCATCCCTCCCATCTATTCAACCATATTTCTAGATAGGGTGGGCCCCCTATCTATTTAGTAATGGAATGAGAGACACTAATGTAATAGTGAGATCAATGGGTAGGAGTTTGATTTCATTTATTTATACACAAGATGAGATGCATATATCAAATGGATGGACACCCTCTCCTACACTCCCCAGGTAGTATAGGGGGGAGGGTGGCTTCTCTATTGAGAGAAGAGGTAGTTGAGGAATTTATGAGACCCCCACTATCTATATGAGATTTGATTAGGAGAAATCACATGTATATCATGAATAATTTAACTACCCATAGAAATCTCCACTTATTTTGGGTACATCATCTAATCATGTTTGGATGGAAACTCAACAAGTGCAAGGCCAAACCCTTCATTCTTCCCTGGGTAAGAAAATGTTCATATTTTAAATTATTTACATATATACTTTGATGCATATATGTATTTTATTAACATTCCCAGATCAAAGTGGGGGCATCATATACACACCCAATTTTGGCATAAAACTTTTATTCCCAATTTGACTTATTTTGAAAAATTATACATTTTAACCCATTTATAAGTTGGACCTAAACACACATGAGTATCAAATTGGTCCATAAACCTAAAAAACATCCCAATACTTATTATGAAGGTATCTATTAGTATATTTGAACTATTTATCACTTGTTATCTAGTCTAGCCTTGAGAATTGAGCCTACTTGCCTCCTAGATAAACCCATAACTATATGAGCTCATCTTGGACAAACCCATACCCCATAGGTTTTCCCATTTACTATTTGAGGATCCTCATATAAATTATCCCTTAACTTATGCCTTAATCCTTCCCATTGGTAGTTTTAAAAGTTAGTCAGTATACATGGGTCATCCCATAATCATCATATAAATACAACTGGTCAAGCCATGAAGAAGGAATTAACATCTAAATTATAAGAATCAAGAGAGAGAAGAGAACATCCATCACACCAAAGATTAATCCTAGAGTCAATCTTCTCCATTCAATTTTTGCTTCATAGTACTAAACATTTATGATACTTATCCAACATGGTCTCTCTACATATTCCCTTGTTCTAAATGAGGGTAATTAGTATTAATTAATTTCATTGATAAATTCTAGGGAAAAGGACATTCAATTGCTTACTCAAGTTATTCTATCCACACATTACAAAAATACATGAAAGTTTGATTCTAGGCATTCATGATATATAGTTACAATAATGCTTCAAGATTTTACTAAAATCCATTATTATGGTTTCATTTTAAAGTGTGTAATATGGATCAAAGATAATACTCAATCATACAACATATTATTCCTTACACATATGTGAATTGAAGGCATAGTTAGAACTAATAAAAATCAAAACACAAACACTAAAACAACTATATTGTGAAACTTTATAAAGATAGGCTTGGTAGAACATGGACATGGTTGATGATGCATGGATAGGATTAACATGCCAAGATTGTTACAATTGATATGTATATGGTAGGTTAGAACACCTACAATGGTGTCTTAGATCATAATGTAATTCTAAAAATCAAATAATAGGTCAAACATAGTCATACTATAGTCTTAGACCTACATAACAATCAAGGTGTATGTGTTTCATAACCTATTTTTCATTTCATTGCATTACTTGGCTTGTAGCACTTAGGATTTCTTTTTTGTATTTAGCCAATCTAAATAAGTTATAGTTCTATATTTCAATTGTATATATTTAAATCTACTTAATTTCAACATTTCTATTCTTAATTTTTGTAAAAAATAAAATTAAGATAAACAAAATAATAAATTAAAATTTACATTATTCATTTACCAAATTTTATTTAATTGAAAAAAACATTTAAACTTATATACTAAATTGTAAATGCTAAAAATTATCTTCTTAATCATAATTAAGGTATGTTTATTTTTTCCTAAAACTTCATTTCCATTTAAACCCCTTTTGATTACTCATTACCTTACACTCAACCCCAATTTGAGTACAACTAGCAATTTCCCACATGGTGCAAGAAAAGTCAGAGGTATATTAAAATAAGTTCATATTTGGTTTACTACAATGATAAAGTACTTTAATTTTTTTTTACTAAGTGTTTGTAGTTGTTCTTGACTACTTTGTAATTCTTTTTGGTTTTAAGTTGCGTATTTAAATTATCAATTTTTTTGGTCATCTTTGTAGAAATATTGTATAATATCCATTACATTTTATATATATATTGAATATTTATTATTATATATATTATATAAATATTAGATTAAAATTTTATATTTTAATATTATATTATTTTTATAATATATGCTAATGATGAAATTGTTGAAGCTATAAAATGCATTGTATGTAACAATAGTTACAAATATCTCTTTCTTTTTTGTTTTGATTGTATAAAACATTGATTACAAAGCTCGAGTTCTTATGAATGGTGTGGAAGAGGCAGTTCTATCAATCTTTTTTCCTTTGATTTTTGAAGATTTACATATTTAATTTCTTTCATTCTCGTAAAGCATTCAAAGGTAAATACAGGGTCGAGTGGCACTGAGATATGGATCCTTGTTGCAATCAAATTAGCTCTCATGACATGGGAGCTACAATATAGACTCTGGGACCTCATTGTCTTGTCATGTTGGCCAAATTTGGCCCACATATAAATCTTTTTCATGGTTTGATGTAATGAGTGGACCAAAGGCTTAGAAATAGGTCTAGAGTTGCAAAGGAAGAAATTTCAACAGGTTTTCATGGTGACCACAACCTTCATGGACATAAAGCAAGTTTCACATGTCTCAGAAACTCATTTTGAGCCTTGAAATGACTTGGGCAAGCTTTGATGAACTAGACCATCACCAGGATGTCATGTAGAAATAAGCAGACCAATTCACTTGTGCATTCAGTAAATGAATCTAGGAAGCCCCCACGAGTCAAAAGATTATAGTGCCACAAAGTTTTTCATGCTACGAACATGCTCTGCAAGTTTCATGCCTTTAAAAGTTCACTAGCTTGAGTTATAAGCATTCAAATTTGAACCTACAAAATGAAACATTCACGTGGATATCAAAATAAATCTTAGCATTTATCTACTAGTATTCAAGGATTGATAGTCATGATGACGTTAATGATGGTCACATAGATGTCAAATGATAGGCATGAAAATGTCAAATTTAGACATGGAAAATAACCATTGGGATTCAAAAATATTAATGACAATTTTACAAACATCAAATACATTCATATGAATGTTAAATATAGGCACATAGATGTCAAATTTGGGCCTCGTGAGTTAGCTATTTGAGTTCAAATCGTGGGTCTAGGTAAATCTAATGGTCTACATTCATTTTTACATCTTGATCTAATAGTTTGATCTCGAATGAGAGGAAAGTGAGCCCAGGTAGATCAAAGGCTCACATTATTTCGTACATCTTGATCCAATAGTGCAAGTAGAATTTAACATGTCAAAAGATATTTATGGTAGGAAATCAATGGACTGCATTTGTTCATACCAAGGAGATCAATGGTGTATAAGAGGTCAAAAGGTCAAGATATCACAGTGAGGATTTATGAATCCAATGGGAACAAAGACATGTTGGAGCAATTTAATTGGCCTGAGCAATATATGATGGACAAGGTCAAACTAAAAGAGTAATTTTTAACCGATATAAGCAGGTCTTGAAGGAATCAATGTTCTGCCATTAGAGCTTAGCTATTATCATCTTAACTATATAAGTGTCTTATTTACTTATCATTTCAATATCAATGCCATGAAAAGTACATAATGATGTAGTCAAGCTAAAAAGAATATAAAGGGCACCATTAAAGCTAAATATAGACATCTTGTTTGAAGATTTGTGTCATGCAAGGTTCATTTTTTGATTGTGTTTGCCATTATTTAAAGAAGGATCCATGTATATAACGATCTCTTAGTTTTTATGGATGCTCAAAGGCAAAAATAGGTCTTATAGACCTAATAGAAATCAAGATAATAGCTATGCAGTCTATAGGTCTGCATTGATATAAGAGACTAAAGGAAAACCAATAAAGGAGATTAGTTTTCCATCTATAGAAAAGATCTGGGTCCAAATTTGATCAAGGGTAGATGTCTCTGATTATTAAAGAGGCTCTTCATCCTTAATCATGGCCATATTTTTTATAGACAACCACCTAAATTAGGCAAAGCTATGATTTTGTCAGATCCATGAGCATGAAAGTTTTGTCTTCAGCGGGATATGGAGTGAAGGATCAAAGAAAAGGATCTAGTGGTTGGGACTTGTAGCTAAGAGCATTCAATGTGTCCTCAGAGCCTATAGAGACTTTTCCACTTGGTAAACCATGAGCAGTCTGATTGATCAAGAGGGTGGTGGAACATTCAAAAGAAAGGTGGCAGCTCAAGTTTTAATTAATGATCCAAGATGTTATGTTCCCTCTCTAATGGCATGCTCCCACTTTCTTTCTCTATCTCCCTTATCCTATATGACCCCATTCTCTTCTCCATTGTGAATGAGTGGAAGCTACAATATTGACTATGGGACCGTAATGTGTTGTCCCAACATCAGTGCAATATCATGATTAATTCAAGATATACATGAGATGTATATCCCTACCATAACCAAATAAGCTCTCGTAACATCCTCGTCCACCCTTGAGAATAGGAAATGTCTATTCAAATATGTTACTACCTTGCTCTAACAATATAACTTGAAAGACCTTGTCATTGTCCCTCACCATCACTACGCAACTCACCATGAAATATTTTAGTATTTACCTATTCTATATGGCCTTGCCAAAGAAAAACCTTCAATGTAAACATAATATATTATAAAATTATATAATATACATATTATAAAGATAATTATATTATATATTTATAATTTTAAATATTGTTACAATATATATATATATATAACAATAATATAATAATATATATATATATAAATTATTATATTATTGTGTTATATATATATATAATATAATAATATATATTATATAATATAAATTATTATATTATTGTTATATATATATATATATATATATATATATATATATATATATATAACAATAATATATATATAATTTAGATATAGTAGTTAATGTATATTATAACATCATATTATTAAAATAATAATATTATAATTTCTAATTAATATATATCATAATATTATAATAATATCTTATATAACTATTTTTTATTAACAATTATTTTGTATAAAAATTCAAATAAAAATGGAAACATGATAGGAACCCATAATTTAAGGGTCTTCTACCTATCCCTCACACACTTTGTGCCATCCACATGTTTCCTTGCTGAATGGCAAAGTAAACCTGGGAATATACTACACAAATTGAGTAGAAAATCCTCATGAGAGAACAATTATATTTTGGGTAATCTCTTTATAAGGTGAAATTATATTGCCCCGTTGCCCATGCATTTGAGTAAGAGCTCCCATAATTTAGTAGGATGATATTTGCATTGGCATTTTTTCTTTGTATATTTGAAACTGATTCAATGGCATAGATTGAGTAAAAATGCATGGTAATGGAATTTTTTTTTGCTGCATATCCATGGTAAAATTATAACATCAATTGTGTTGTAGGTTTAAAATTTGACTATAATTTGTAGGCAAATTTAAATGGGTTTCTATGGAGGAGATTCGATCCATGTTGCCACAACGCTGCCTATTCCAACTGCATCTTCTCAACATGCATTGGTCAATGATGGTGAGAAGCAATGGTAAGTTAGTAATCATGGGTTTTAAGTGAGATTTAACTGTCAATTTATACTCTTTTGCTTTATCATTCCCCTCTTACCAATATAGAAATTATATATAATGGTATAATATTTTATTTAACAATGCAGTTTAGACACCCCTAATTTATGGCGAAGGGCAGTTTATAATTGGTAGCATGGTTTGTGCATTTATTAGATGTCAATGGAAA
>JARHVA010000449.1:3845000-3930000 GCA_037957365.1 Torreya grandis
AGGTACAATGAGTTTGCAGACATGGCTGCCTCCAATGCTTTGACCCAAGCACAAAAAATTGTGTTGAAAGAGAATAGGAGGAAAGATGTCAAATCACTCAACTACATACAAATGGCTTTGGTTGACTCAATCTTTCTTAGGATATCAACAGCTATCCCTTTCAATCAAGTATGGGATATCATACAAAATCCATATCAAGGGAGTGACAAGGTGAAACTTGTCAAGTTGCAACTCTTAAGAAGAGACTTTGAGACCCTACAAATGAAGAAAAATAATTCAATAAATGACTTCTTCACAAGAACTATGAACATAGTAAATCAAATGAAGAGATGTGGTGATACCCTTGAAGACCATAATATCATTGAGAAGGTATTGAGGAGCCTTCTAATTAGATTTGACCCTATAGTGGTTGTTATAGAAGAGTCAAAGGATTTAAGGCAAAGGACAGTTGATGAGCTAATGGGTTCTTTGCAAACCCATGAACAAAGGCTGAATAGGTCAGCCACCTCCTCCCATGAGTAAGCATTCAAGACCAATGTCAATGTGAAAGGAAGGGGGAGAGGATCAAACAATAGAGGAAGAGGAAGAACTTGCAGTAGTCATGAAGATGGAAGGCATATCCATCAAAAGTCACATGAAAGAGGAAGAAGGAGAAGCAACATTTCTAGAGGTGGATCTACACAAAGGTATGATAAGTCTAGTATCCAATGTTATTATTATAAGAGGAATGGACATTATGCTAGTGAATGTAGAAAGAAGAAGTATGACATGAATAGGCAGAATTTTAATTTCACTCATACACAAGAGGCTAAACCAAATAGAAATGAAAAAAGAGGAAGCTTGTTTATAACATGAAACATTACCAAACAAAGTGGCAAGGAGGCATGGTATTTGGATAGTGGTTGTAGCAACCACATGAGTGGAAACAAAGAGATGTTCAGCCACATAGATGAGACAATAAAATTAGAGGTGAAGATGGAAAACAATGATAAAGTTCCTGTCATGGGAAAGGGTAACATTTCAATCCATACCAAGCAAGGTAACAAAAGGCAAATTCATGATGTTTACTATGTACCTGGGTTGAGACATAACCTTATTAGCATAGAGAAGCTTGTAAAAAAGAGATACAAGGTCAAATTTGAGAATGGTGAGTGCATCATCTTTGATAGGAGTGGCTACAATAGGAAGATAGAAATAGTCAAGATGACAAGTAATCAGATGTTTCCATTGGGAATGCAAAGTGAGCTCATAGTAGCATTCAAAATAATGATGGTAGATGAACCTACTCTTTGGCATCTTAGGTACAGGAATTTGAGCTTTGGAGAGCTAAACCTTCTTCATAAGAAGCACATGGTGAAGGGGTTGCCCCTTATAGAACAACCAAACAAGGTGTGTGAAGGATGCATATTAGAGAAGCAACATAAGAGTGTATTTCCCATGGGTAAGGCATGGAGAGCTACAGCTCCATTAGAGTTAATCTATTCAAATTTGTGTGATCCAATGAAGACCCCCTCTCTGTCCAAAAATGTCTATTTCATGACATTCAGAGATGATTATAGCCAGAAGATATGGGTGTATTTATTGAAGAATAAATCAGAAGCATTTGAGACCTTCAAGCATTTCAAGGCCATAATGGAGAAGCAAAGTGGCCACTACATCAAGATTTTAAGGATGGATAGAGGAGGAGAGTATATCTCCAATGAGTTTATAAATTTTTCTAAGGATCATGGCATAAAGAAATAATTTATATCCAAGTATACACTACAGCAAAATGGTGTGGCCGAGAGGAAGAATAGGACCATCCAAGAGATGGCAAGGAGCATGCTAAAGACAAAAGGTTTGCCTAATAATTTTTGGCCTGAGGATGTAGCAATAGTCATGTACTTGTTCAACATTTGTCTAATGAAGAGTGTAAGGGATGTAATCCCTCAATAAGTATGGAACAATCAAAATCCAAGTGTTGAACACCTTAGAGTGTTCGGTTGTGTAGCATATGCACACGTGCCCAAGCAAAAAAGAATGAAGTGGGATGACAAAGGTGAGAAGTGTATTTTCATAAGTTATAGTGACCAATAAAAGGCATACTAGATGTACAATCCCATCATCAAAGATCTCATAATCATCCAGGATGTTCAATTCATTGAGCATGAAACTTGGGAAGAGAGACAAGGAGAAGAGCATGTTGAAACAAGGGCTAGTGAACCCTTCATTGAATCTAAAACATTAGGTGGTACAGCCACCAATGCACTAACATGGACCCCTATTTCACATAGGGCTGATTTATCTAATGGCAGTAGCCATCATAAAGGTCAAGGAGTTGTTCAAGAGTCTACATCATCCCCCTCCAACTCAAGTCAACATCAAGTAAGGACAAGAAACTTGAAAGAAGTTTATGAGCAGTCAAGGTATGAGCAAAATGATAATAAAACCATGAATTATGCACTCTTTCTATTAGCTGATCTAATCTACTTTGAAGAAGCAATTAAGGATAGCAGGTGGTGTGAGGCTATGGATAAAGAAATGCACATCATAGAGAGAAATGATACATGGGAGTTAGTTGACCTACCCAAAGGAAAAGAGGTCATAGGAGTTAAGTGGATATACAAGATAAAAACTACTCCTGAATAAAAGATAGATAGACATAAGGCAGGGCTAGTGGTGAAGGGCTACAAGCAAAAGCCTGGACGTGATTATAATGAAACATTTGCACCCGTGGCAAGGCTGAAAACTATAAAGATAATCATAGCCATTGTTGCCCAACATAAGTGAAAGGTGCATCAAATGGATGTGAAGTCGACATTCTTGAATGGAGTGCTTGAAGAAGAGGTCTACGTGGGACAACCACATGGATATGAGATTCTCAAGCATGAGAACAAAGTGTATAGGCTGAAAAAGGCATGGTATGGGCTCAAGCAAGCCCTAAGAGAATGGTATAGTTGTATAGACTCATATTTATTAATGGTTTTAGCAAGAGTGCAAGTGAGCCCACATTATACATTAAATCATGCAAGGAAGGTATGTTTATTATTTTATTGTATGTAGATGATATAATATTCACTGGTAATAAAAATCAGTCCATTGAAGATTTCAAAATAGCCATGAAAACTGAGTTTGAAATGACTGATTTGGGCTTCTTGAAGTACTTTCTTGGGATAGAAGTCAAAAAAATGGATGAAGGCATATTCATATGCCAATCTAAGTATGCAAAAGAAGTTATGGAAAGGTTCAAGATGATAGACAACAAGCCTGTATTCACTCTAGTTGAGACAAGCCTTAAGTTATGCAAAGATAATTGTAGCAACAATGTAGACCCCACATGATATAAGAGCCTAGTGGGAAGCTTAATGTATTTCACTGCAACAAGGCTGGATATCATGTATGCAGTCAGTCTTATATCAAGATTCATGGAGATGCCAAAGGAGACACATTGACAAGCAGGCAAGAGCATATTGAGGTACGTGAATGGAACAAGAAATTATGATGTTTTGTATGCAATAGTAGATGAGTTTCAGCGTGTTGGTTTCAAGAACAATGATTGGGTAGGCAACCTTGATGACTGAAAGAGCACTTCAAGGTATGTATTTCATCTTGGGTCAGGAACCATATCTTGGGCTTCAAAGAAACAACCAATAGTGTTACTTTCTATAGCTAAAGCAGAGTATATAGTAGGTAATGCAGCAACATATCAAGCTATATGGTTGAGAAGGATACTTTCTGATTTGCATGAGGAGCAACAAGGAGCTTCTATGGTCTATTGTGACAATGTATCATCCATAGTATTGTCAAAGAACCCCATATTTTATGGTGGGAGCAAACACATTGTAATCAGGTATCACTCTATTCATGAGTTAGTTGAAAATTGTGTTATAGAGCTTAGTTTTTGTAAGTCTGATTAACAACTAGCTGATATTTTTACTAAGCCATTGCCTAAGGACACTTTCATGCACCTAAAAGGAAGGTTAGGGGTCATAAATGTAGCAGCATTAGGCATACATAGTTATGATAGCTTTGAAGTCTTACAACAGAGCTACAAACTCAAAAAATATAGCTATGGACTTCTATAACAAATCTACGGATTCAAATAGTCCATCTACGGACTCCATCAATAGAACTATGGACTCCTTCAACAAATCTACAGACTCAAACAGTTTATCTATGAACTCCATCAGTCCATTTGCGGACTCCATCAGTCCAGCTACGGACTGTTACAAAAAATCTACGGACTCAAATAGTCTAGCTACGGACTCCTACAAAAAATCTATAGACTTCATTAGAAAAACTACAGACTCCATCAGAAAAACTATGAACTCCATCAGTAGAGCTATGAACTTCAGTTATAAACCTCCAGATATGCATAAAAAGAATGTAGAAGCATTTAGTAAGTTAAAAAGAAGTTATAAAGAGATTTTGGAGAATGAGAAGAGTCTAATTGAACATGATAGGAAGATCAAAAATAAAAAGAAGTGTTAAAATATTAGTTTTTACTCCTCCTACCTACTTGCCCAACCAGCTATGAAAATGAATAGCTATAGTCATTTATTGCAGACCCTTTCAAATTTCGAATTTTTTGGAACCTGTAGAATTTGTAGAATTTGTAGCAACAAAAAGGGAAAATAGAGCAGCAGAGAAGATGATGCAGCAGCAGTCAAAGAGAGAGCAGCCAAAAGAGAATGTGCAAGAGAAAATAGAGTAGCAGCCTGTAGAAGAGCAGCAGTCCGTAGCAAGAAAGAAGAAAAATATAATTTTTTATCATTTTAGAGTAATCAGCCAATAGAAAAACATAGTAGAGGTTTCTTGTATGAGTTTATGAACAACTATAGCTATAGGTATTTATTTGTAATAGCTATTTATAGAATCATTCAATATATGAAAGTGTGTGTGTTTTATTGCTATCTCTCTGCCTTCCCCTGTTGTCAGTCTTTCTTCTCTCCTACACAGCCAACAGTGTTGTCGCACATTTCCCACAAAGTAAGCACAAAATGAAATCTGCATGTTTTAAAAAACTGTGGAAACCACCCTCCAAAACCAGAGCCATCCTCAAAAACTAGAACCATCCTCCAAAACCATGGCTAGCCTGACAGATGTTGTTGTCCATCCGAATGCTATAGAATCTATGTTCCACTGCCAAAAAATGATTCTTTTCCAGAAACCGCTCCTTTCCTCAACTTGTTCAACTCTTGTTACGGTGGATGAAGTTGTCAACTGTCAAATTTGATGAAAAGTTTGGGACAGTCTCCTTGTTGTCCCTGGATGTAGCCCTTCAGCCCCTACTTCGCCTTTTCACGTGGGGTTTGAGAATTGGTCTGAAGCGATCATTCCTGATCAGTGTATATTTCTCATCCCAAGACAACAATCAATCTGTTTGGGAAGTCGATGGCTAGAGATGTAGATCCCTGTAACCAAATTGTTGGCAATGCTCTGTCCCAACTGAAGGACTGTGTCACAAAACAAGACCTTTCAAAAACTATTGTGGACATGCAAACCACATGACAGCACCTGAATGGGGCCAAAAAGCATACTCTCTTTCTTATTTTTTTTAAAACGAATTTGTAGAGGTTCCCCACTGTATAAAATCTCCCGCTTAAATATGATTTTGAAAAAAAATTCTCTTATTAATAATACTTCACCAAAAGTTTTTTGGTTATTTTTTTCAAAAGAATCTGAATTTAATTTATGGATTTCAACCTGCCGCCCAACCTAAAGACCTAATGGCATTTTCATGCTAAGGGGATGTTTTATTACTGAATATGTATGCTAAGCTTCATAGTTGACAAAAATTGTTTCTTTGTTTAAAAATATTTTAGGAGATACCTGTTGGTAGACGTTTGGCCAAATATTATCGTTCAATTTGTTTAGGTCTTATGAATAAAAATTGATTGGAATGGGATAGTATTGGGTAATTTTTTCGGGTAGAGATTAGTGAGTTGAAAAAGAGAGGATTCACCAACAAAATAAAATAAAATAATTTATAATTATATATTATGTAATTGATATTATTAATTGGTTCAATTTAGTATTTTTATATAATTGTTTGTTTGTTTGATTAAAATTGTGATGGAATTATATAGTTTGATTTGTGAAGATGATGGCTGTTTATATCCATCTATTAAGGTACAAATCTTTTTAAATACCTAACACAGAGAATCAAATAATTAAAGTCAAGATCATATCTTTGATAATTTTAATGGTATAAATACCTTTTACTCATAACTATTTAACTAAAAAACTTACTAATTTAAATATATATTTATTCAACATTATAAATCTATTATATATTTATTTTTAAAATATAAATTGTGACAACATTAACAAAACTGTCACACAGATATAATGTAAAAAATTGATACAAATAGCACCAACTTTTCCTCACATAAGAATTTGAAATATTAAATCTGCGTTGCTTTTAAAAAAATTGTTTGGTCTGCATAAAATTTAGGTTTCACTTTCCTATAAGATTTTCTCAAATATAATGGCAATAAATGAAATATAGGAAGGGATACAATTGGAGAGAATAGGTTTGATGGGTGTTTCCTGGTGTGGCAATTGTCAGACCCTCCACTCTATGCAAGCGAGGCAATGATGAATCTCTATATTTTGTTTGCATGCTGACCTCATTAATTTGTATTGAGGTTCCAATTTTCATTTTCTAAAGATTTTGAACTAAATTTTAAATATTTTCCCATCCACTTCATAACGCTTTTTTTTATTATTTCATGTATGCGATGTAAAAGTGATACAATTTTTAACATAACATAATTTTGGTACAAATATGATATAAAATTGATGTAATTAAAAACATTTATTTAATTTACCTTATTTTTATGTTATAAATATTGATACAAATTTATTAAAGATTTATTATTAAAAATATAAGATTTATAATACAAATTTGATCTTATATGTGACATTAATAAAACTTTGTGTAGTAGTTATTATTTTATCACTAACACCAAAAACCATCTTTATATTATATACTTTAGTATCTCAATGAAGTATAACTTATTGAATGTAACCTATATAAAAGTATATCAATGAAGTATAACTTTTTGAATGTAACCCACCCACACACACACACACACACACATATATATAAAGTAGCCTCTATATGCATCATTTCTTTTATTGCAGCTCATTTAATAAATATTGATGATATTCATGAGCTTTTTTCTGCTTATTTTCTTTATGGAACTAATTTTCTCTCTGATATTATTAATCCTACCTTTGTTGTCATTCCTTTGAATTTATATTCCATTTAGAAAGAAAATTTTATGGGGGAATGATTATGCAATGGTGGTCCATATGAGTTAATCGTTCTAGATTTCATATTTAGTGTAGCTTATTATATAAGTCATGAATGAGGGTTTAGATTTTGTGTAGGTATACAACGTTATATTTTTATTGTATAGTCATCTCTATTATAATAGTTTATATATATATATATATATATATATATATATATATTCCCTATCTTTCAAGCAAGCTTCTTTAATAGTATGCCTCTAACAATCACTAGTACTTTCAATTTCATGATTGTATTTTAGGCAAAACACAATAATATTATGCATCTATTTCACTTGTTAGGTATAGTTGGCATATTCAACAACTCTCTAGTTACTTTTATACATGGTTCCTTAGTAATTAGTTCAAGTTTGATGATGGAAACTATGGAAAATGAATCTATTAATGCACATTACAAATTTGGTTTGGAAAAACAAACTTAATATATTGTAACTTCTCATAATTATTTTGGCAATTTGATCATAAAATATGTTAGTTCCAACAATTCTCATATTTAAGTTTAGTTTTAATAACTCAAATAATAATTTATGGATTTAAATTTAAATAGATTCAATTTTTATCAATCTATTATTGGCATTCAAAATCTTATAATTAACACTTAAATTGATCTCATTAATCATGTGTTAATCTTTATATCGAAGTCATGAATGAACAAAATTAACTTCATGTTAACTAATAAAAAACATACATCTTACAATAATTGCCATTAAAAAATGACCTTTACACATGAATCTTTTACAAAAGTTAAACCTTAAATCCTTAAAAATCTAGTTCCATGCTTCTCCTAAGAAAATAGAAAATCCAAAATCAAAAGCGTCTAATCCAACTCTTTTACAAAAGTTAAACCTTAAACCCTTAAAATCTAGTTCCATGCTTCTCCTAAAAAAAATAGAAAATCAAAAATCAAAAGCGTCTAATCCAACTTGATGTGTCAAATGAGATGGCATGATATGGCATAGTATGTATTTATAGTTTTCCTCAACCCATTGAACCTATACTACCTTTCGCTAACTCAACACTTTCACCAATTATCTGTGCATCTTAAAATATTCTTTTTTAGATTCATCTTTCTATCTACACAATGGAATATTCCTTTACTTTCCTAGCATTTTCCTGTCCACTTGTATAGATTCTGTGTAATTTTTATTTTCCTTCAATACTACATAAAGTATAATTTACATTGTAACTAAGGTTAAATTTGTGCTGAAAATCAACATTTTTAAATATTTTTGTAGGCAAAAATTTGAATATTTTAAGTCATTTTTAGGAAAAAAGGGCATAAAAGTCAAGGAGCTAAGCATTTTTAAGTACATCACATTTGTGTCATGTTTGTGTCACTTTTTCATCACTTTTGTGCCATAAAAAATACATGAAATTTTAGGTTTTCATTATGTTTGAAACACTTTTATTCCACTTTTGTATAGTAAATAAAATTTAAAAAATAATCATAATATAATTATTTGGGATTATAATATATATTTTTAAATTACAAATAATTATATTTACGTTAAGAAATGTAATTTATAGTGACAATCAAGAGTGTAAAGGCATGAGTGTATAACTTTTTTTTGAGAGCTGATATATAAAAATAAATTATAATTGAAAAGATGTGTTGTTATATATATATATAACATTCCAAAATATATATATAAACACTCTACATTTCAACTAGATTTTTTTATTCCTCTAACTAGAGATTTTTATTCCTCTAACTAGAGATTTTTACATCACAAATTTTACATTTGAATTTCTACAGTCCCGTTATTCCATCTAGAATACTATTTAAACTTCTTTACAAGGAAGAGGTATGTTTTAAAAAATATCTTATTTATAAATTTTGGTTGAAATTCTACTGCAAATTTTTTTTATTCACCTATTAACTTTTACTTTCACAAACTTAATAAATAGTTACACAATCACCTTTCTAAAAAAAACCTATAATATTAACACTTAAAATAAACTATTATATTATAATCGTAAATGTGAAAATATAATTATAAATGAATAAAATAAACATTAAATATGTAAACAATAAATAATAGTCAAAATATTTTTCAAAGGGAATGAAGATATTTTTACTAAGTAAATAATAGTAAATATTTAAGTAAATTATGGTTATAAATAGTTAGATATTATTAACACATTGATAATTATAATTTTATATGTATATTTATAGACCAATAAAAAATAGGAGATAAATTAATAGTTAATGATAAATAATTTAACAAAAAAGTCATCTATTAATTTTTACTTTCACAAACAAATATAATTATAATTTACTATGTTTACATAAAAATAAATAATAAACATTTATTATTAGGTCATTTATATGCGATATTGATATTAATAGATAGTTTAATATGTTTATTTTTTATTTCATATTTTTTATATCATGTTTTTTTATCTATAATTTAAAATGTTTATAAACATTTATTTAATACATATTTAAGATATCTAGATATGGTATTTAGGTCCAAAAAAATAAATTAAATTAGTTTATAATAATTAATTATATCACACACTATATTATAGCGATATACATTTTTTGATAGTTTATAATAATGAAATAAATAGTATTTTATTCAAATTAAATTACTTTGAATTTTAACTGGAAAAATAAAATTATAGATAATTTTATTTAAATTAGTTTAAATGTTAATATTTTATAAAATATATATATTATAGTTACATTTAGTTCAAAGAAAAGTTAAAATATCAAATAATATTATAGAAAAGTTTATTTATATGATATTTATTATGAGATAGTATTTTGTTACTTTTTATTAATAGTATATTATTTTATTTTATTTTTGTATTTATAGAAAAAGTTAAATTGTAGTTTAATTTTTTGAAAAAATAGATTAGATATTTTATGTTTATATTTTATAGGGATGGCACATCCACAATTAAATTTTGAAATTGAAGAGTAACAAATAGAATATCGAAGAAAATATGCTCGATAAAGACAATAATATGAATAAAGAATAAAAGAATAAAGATGAAAATGTAATGAGAATGAAAGAGAAAGACGTGCAAAATGTAGGGTAAAAATGTCAATTCAAGAATTGGAAGCAGAAATGAGAGAACATGCCCAAGAAATGATGGCATATCATGCACGAACATCTCAAGATGGTTAACGTAAATTAAGAAAAAGAATGAAGAGATAAATTCTTTCAAATCAATTCACAGAGGAAGAAAGAAATCAAGTACAAGAATGTAATCGTGAAGCATTTCAAAGACATCACCAAACAAATGATAATGTTGATGTTAAGTCTGAAGAAGAGAATTCAATGACCATTGAACATGTGTTAGAAATGCTAGATAATAGAGAAAGAAATGAAATGGATGATGGTGTTGAAAATAATATACAAAATACATATGATAATAGTGGAAATATAGAGGTAGATATAAAGACATTACAAATGGTTTTTCACCATTGTCTAAAAAAATTGGCTTCGCCAAGTATGTGTTATATTTGTCAAGAAAGTTATCATGGCATAAATATCTCTCAAGCACCTGAAGGTCCAATTTTTCATAGATGTCGACAAGAGGAAAAATATCATCAATTTTTAGCATCGAACAATATGGATCCTAGTCCACAGCCACCAGAACTTGCATGCTTAACCTGAGTGGAAGAGATGTTGATAGAATAAGTCAATCAAATCCTTCAAGTCACACATGCAACCAGAGGTCAATATAAATATAAAAGACATACAATCAGTTTTCCACAAGAAGTGAATGAAATTGGTAAGATTTTACATCAGATAAACAATTTATCGATCATTTTTATTTGAAGAAGAGATCAATGTGGAACGAATTACAATTTTACAATTAATAGAGAGAGAGTATATAGGGCACTAAAATATAAAATAGAACATGAAAATTTCTATAGAGATGTTTAGATTGATGAAAATGCACTTGTCGAACTTCTACCTAATTCTGACAAAAATATCTTTGACCAACTAAACTATGTACATATGGAGTTTGATTCATATGTGAATGAAGATGTATTTCAAGGTCTAATGATGGAAATAGATGAAGTAAATATTATCAATCACACAAATTTAATGGCCTCTAAACCCCCAAATGCCATGAGAGAGATGGAATTGATCCATGCATGGGTGAATAATCCTAATGCAGAACCTAGAGATCTGATGGATTGGCTAAGATTTGGTGTATCCCCTATAAATGAGTATGTCATAGAAGGGCTAATTGATATGGCCTTCCCCACATTGTTTTTGGATGGAAGATGTGATTGGTTAGAACCAAGAATGAAATGAGTACATCTACATGAATTTGTTAAACATTTGATTCGATACATGGATCACTATTTTAGATGACACCCATGATTCAGATATTACATGATGAATATGATTATGAGACATTGTGCACAAAATTCATCTATAGTGTTTGTGAAAAAGAGTCTGTAAGACATGCCAATTACCATCAATGAATTACGTGAGCATATGGACAACCTGCCACATTCTCATCTAGTTGATTATTTGATGAATTTTGGTACCACATTGAGGGGTACAAGGTCTTATTGGTAAAAAAAATGTGTAGAATTAAGTGACATGTTGCATCAAATTAGAACACCAATAATTTTCTTCACATTGAGTGCATCTAATATGTATTGGCCTGATCTGCACGCATTAATTCTAGGAACACCACCAATCAATCCCCAAGAATCACAAAATTGGTGTCGATAAAATATTATTGACTATCCTCATATAGTGGCATATTACATGCACTTGAGACATACAATTTTTCAAAAAGAGATACCACAAAAAGGAATGAAAGTGAAAGATCATTGGTCTAGATATGAATGACAACATGAAGGTTCACCACATGTACATGGGTTCATATGGTTAGAGGGAGCACAAAACATGGAGAAATTTGATTAGAAAAATAATTATGATCTACAAAATGCTCAAAAATACTTTGATTCTATTGCCCATGCCTAGAATCCATGTGGCGATCCGCATCAACGAAACATACATGTATGCCATCAATATTTTTTGTATATAATTTTTTCATAATAATTAAGTTGACTCATACTAATAGATAAAATTTTATATATGATGCAATATACGTATTACAAAAAATTTCACAACATCCATGTCTTTGAAATACACATCAACTAGCACAAGTGGATCTTGACCATGACTATGAAGAGCTGCTCAATTGTGTAGAGCGCCATGTAATGTGTAGAGAGGGTGCCTACCTAAGTAAGAAAAGAGGAAAGATGGTTTGTAGGTAAGATATTTATACATTAATTTTTCTATATATAAATATATTATAATGTGCTTACATAAACTATTTTTTTATAGGTACAATGCACCATGGCCATTGAATATGAATGGATCAAAATTATTTGAAGACCCAAAAATAGGAGATAAAAAATATGAGCCTACAAAAAATGATGATCGTGTAAATACACATAACCAAAACATACTACAATTATTGAGAGCAAATGTAGATTGGCAACCTGTGCTTTCAAAACATGCAGTAATCAATTACATTACCAAATATACAACAAAAGCTAAGAAGAGTTCTAAAACTTATCATCAAATGTTAATGCAACTTGTAAACATGGAAAACCCTGATGAGTTAGTAGCTAGAGCATATAGAAGACTCCTAGCCGAAACCCTTGTCGAAAGAGACATTGGGGCACAAGAGACATGTCATATTTTATTGGAGCTCCCATTGGTAGAGAGTATTAGAGTGTTTATCACTTTGAATGTTCCATGTGAAGTGTTCAAACTACTGACACATATTAAAGAACTAGAAAATGATAAACCTTAAAAGCTTTCATTAATGGATACATGAACAAACCTTATGAAATGGAAAGTTTTTCACTTATAGAGATAGCTAGATCGTGGTCATATAATCCCAAGCGAAGGTGAGAAAATAAATGAGAGGATAGGAGTGTGACAACTATTGTGAGAGTATTCCCAAGGTTTATTATAGTGCCAATATGGGAATTAGAAAAATGAGTTGATTTATGTTGGTCAGAGTTATTGATTTACAAGCCATTTCATAATATAGAAAGAGATATTAGACTTGATGATGATATAATAACATCAAACTGGGAGTCATTGAAATACAATCCTTGGCATGTAGAGTGGAGGACTATGCCAAATGACCATGAAAATCAAAATGATGTTGAATGTGATGATGTTCAATCCATTCATCAAAATACAATGGAACATGAGTGGGAAATCATATCAAGGCTACATCATGGGCAAATTATGGAATTATCATAATTAGATATGTTCGGTAGAAGAGATCTTGATAGACAAGCACCATGGAATCATGAATATAAAGGAGAAGAATACACAACTTCAGCTATACATTTTATAAGCACAATGAAAGACAATGGTTTACTCATACCAGATGATATAACAAGTAACATTTCATATGGAACCTTAGGTGTCAAACAAAAAATGGCACTTGATATAATCATGAGACATTTTCTTTAGACTCATAGTGTCGCACCATTATGCATGATAATTCAAGGAACAACAGGAACAGGAAAATCACATCTAATTGGTGTCTTTTGTGAAGCTTTTAAAAATGAATCATCTACTATGCAACGTTGTCCACTTCTATTACTTGCACCAACTGGAATTGCATCATTTAATATTGGTGCTTCGACAATCCACTCAACATTATGAATCCCAATCGTAGACTTTACTGAATTAGAAGGAATAAGACTTGTAAGTTTTTAAGAAGAAATGTAGCATATAAAATACATATTGATTGATAAAATGAGTTTCACTGGGGAGAAAAAGTTGCATAACATAGATGCACAACTTTGTCAAGCATTTTTAAAAAAAGTAAACATGATTTTTGGAGGGAGATCAATCATTTTAGTAGGAAATTTGGGCCAACTACTTCCTATGAGTGATAAAGTACCATACAATAGTAACAGACATGAAAAAATATTATGATAAGAATTCAAAATAGTTGTTACTTTGGATAAGGTATTTAGATAAGAAGGAGAAAGTGACAACCAAAAAAGGTTTCAACAACTACTCATAAATCTTAGAGATGCACATCCAACTATTGATGATTGGAAACTATTGATGTCAAGAACAAATAGTGTATTACACCCAAGCATAAGGGAAGATTTTGACAATGCTATTCATTTATTTTTAATGAATGATAATGTGGAAATTCATAACAAAATGAAATTAAAATCATTACAAGGACCGATTGCATGGAGCATTACAACTAGAACATGTAGTACCAATCCATTAGGAGGTCAGAACGATGAATTGGATGTGGAGTTATTAATAGCTAAGGATGAAAGGGTGATGTTAACCTCCAACCAATGGATAGAAGCAGGACTTGTAAATGGATCTCTAGGATATATTTGAAGTATAGTATACAAACCTAGAATTTCCCCACCAAAGCCAACTACATATGTTATAGTGGAATTTGATAGTTACTTTGGAATGCCATTTGTAGATGCAACTCCACATACAATTCCAATTACACCAATACAAAAGGGACAGACATGACAACTACCTTTAATATTGGCTTGGGGATTATCCATACACAAATCACAAGGACTAACTCTTTCTAAAGTAACAATTGATATAGGGCATATAGAAAGACCAGGGTTAACATTTGTGGTGACATCACATGTAAAATCTCTAAAAAGACTCAAAATTTGGTCTCCATTTTCATATGACAGATATGAGAAGTTGAAAACAGGAAAATAACTTTCCAAACGAAATGCTGAGGAAGAGAGACTTAAGTCCTTAGAACTAAAATAATGTTACATGTTTAATATCACATATATTATACTTATTTTCATATTTTGATGTATATGAAATTATTTTCTTTAATTATCATTGAATGTGATATATATTTCTTATTTGGATGAATATGAAATGCTGCATTAATTGGTATTTATTGTTAAATGTGCATGCCACACATGCAGGTGCTACTAGCATAGATATCTTAAATACATTTATCTAAAATACGCTGAGAGATATCAATCTCGAAGCGCCTATCTAACTTACATCACAATATATATGCCTTGAGATTGATATCTTTTGGCATATTTTAGATAAATGTATTTAAGATATCTATGCTAGTATTTTTATATTCAAATTAATTAATTAATTATATATATATATATATATATATATATATATATATATATATATATATATATATATATATATATATATATATATATAATACAAATAATTTTATTTTTTTTAAATAAAATAAATTATATTTATTTTTAGGATCAACATAAATGAAAACATATATTATATTATAATATATAATTTTATTATATTAATTTTTTATTATTATTTTGATGTTTTAAATATATATACATTTATAACATTATTAGAACATAATTTTTTTTTAAATAAAAGGTTAAACGTGAAAAATAAAAGAAAACTATATTTAAATAAAAAATTATTTATATACTAATATATAATAGTTCAATTATAAGTTATTAATATATAAGGTCCTTTCCAAATTATAAAACAAATGAAATATAGTGTTGTGTTGCATCTTACATGTCATCATCGTCATCGTCATTGTCGTCCTCTATCATAGATACATATGGATTTGGTTCTTAATATAATGAGCAATTATTAGTGTAATTAGGATCTTGATCATCCTCATCCTCCTCCTCGATATCAAGATTCTATAATAGATGGTCATTCAATCTACAAATACATAATGACATATAAATTTGAATGGACTCACTTGTTGAAGGTCGGTACCTCTTATCCCATGGATTTTGATGCTACATACACTTCTTTTGTTGGCTTCATATTATAGCACATTTCTTGAAAAAATAATTATATGATTAAATTAGGTGTATTAATAATTTATATAAAAGAAATTATATAAATATATAAAATATTTTATAATAACTTGTATGGAAATTACAATTTATTTTTGCAACCCCATCTTCATTTATTTTCCCCAAGCGTTGAGTCACCATGATCCCCTTTTTAGTC
This sequence comes from Torreya grandis, assembly GCA_037957365.1. Taxonomy (NCBI): domain Eukaryota; kingdom Viridiplantae; phylum Streptophyta; class Pinopsida; order Cupressales; family Taxaceae; genus Torreya; species Torreya grandis. The sequence continues at coordinate 3,861,296 of JARHVA010000449.1, forward strand.
TCACATTCAAACCCATTTCCTAGTTACTCACTCTCCTTACATTGATTATAATATCTGTAAAATCTTATTAATTTCATTAACTAACATACAATCTCATTAATGTCTCAGTGTAGCCATCTGTTGCACAACTTATTCGAAGCATTATTTTTACTCTGGGAAATCAAATATTTCTCCCATTTACATCATTGTTTCTCAAGTATTAAACCTACAAATTATAGATATGAAAATTTATTAGAAAACTATTAAATTTATAAAATAAATTTATTTACATAACATAATTACCTAGTATGCCTCTTAATTCTCCTAAACCTTCCTAATAAATAATTTTCAAATATATTTGACTTGTAATGGGCTTTGTTGAACTCTTCCAAATTATAGTGACCAGTGTTGTGTGACACTCAACCAATACGTTATACCATTTAAATGGTAAAATTCTTAAAATGATTTTTTGAATTAAACAACTATTTTTTTTTGAAATACATGAAATCAAAAAAAATTGAATGTTAAATATATTTTATTTTAATTAATTGAGATTTTAAAATTTCAAGTTTTTAAGTTTCTAACTAATTATCACTTTGAGGTGCAAACCTTCATCAAAACAAAGAAGATGAATACATGTTTCAAAATTTAATGACTACCTTCCTATCTAATACCTGTTATAACCATTATCTTTATCATATTTTACAATATACAATTATTCTATTTTTTTTAATATTAATAACTTAAAAACTCTTTATATATAAAATCTTTTGAAATCCGACCTCATCTAACTTTCAACATTTTTAATAATATTTAAAATTTCATTGAATCCAACCTCATCTAACTTTTAACATTTCTAACATTGTCGATAAAACCATTCAATCCAACCTCATCTGACTTCTAACATTCTTATCAAGACATGATACTTGATTATTGCACATCCATGCAAACTGGAAAAGGAAAGAAAAAGAAAAAGGAACTAGAAAAGACATGCCATAATAGAAAATAAAGGTTTTAAAAAGGCATCATGTCTAGTTTCTCACAGATAAAGTCAATATTTTTTTACCCTTCTATGATTGGGGGCAAATAATTTAGTAGAAAACTTCAATTCTGAGATGACAATTAATGCGCCTTCAAAGCTCTAGCCATACCCACTTTTACATTTATGAACAGTGAACAATGAACAGTATACAGTATGGAGAAAGGTTCACTTTCTTAATATAGGAGAATCAGTTACATTATTATTATTTAGTCTTAGTTAAGGATTCAATTTTTGTAAGCAATCACTATAAATTGTCTGTCCTGCATAAACTTAGCCCGGAATAAGCAAGGTCCACTCCTCAATAAATTATTAATTTTCAGTATAATTTAAGGCTACCAAACTTATGAATGTGTTGACGGATATAAAACACCCATTTAACCAGGAATAAATGGTGGTGCTCTAATGTTGTCATGGTCCATCAGATTGCAGCAGTCAAAGGAATGAAATGAAATCGAACTTTGTTACCAGTAAATGATTACTAATCGGTTATTCTAGTCGCACGCTTTAACATGCATTTATTCTTGTCTGCCCATCACCATCATCAACTCATGTTCACTCCCCAAAAAAAATCTGTAAAGCTCTTTCATGGAATATACCCATTTCAGCAACAGCAATATAATGTGCAAGACTAGGCAACTACCCAGATGGCATAATCATATTGAGCAGAAAAAATCTGAAAAAAGTATGAGATCTTTGACTTACAATGTAGGATAGGCTGCAGGATAACAGCTGATAAGGCTTTACAACCAATTTCATTGTTGGTATCTACTTAGACAAAATCATTATCTTTTGTAACAGTGAATTATAGTACTGAAATGGCTTTGTTTGTCTAGCATGTACCACCGCCTCTGCATTAACAAAAAAGCTGCTGGAAAAAGGTAGTACAAGACAGAGAGGCCCGTTTGCCTTTTATTTAATATGCCACATAAATGAATCTACACCGTTGATGCACCATCCACTTGCGCCAATTAAGGCACTTCGCCAAGATAAAAGGCTAAGGCTATCCGGCTGACCTGCTACTTACACGATTTATGAAAGTGGGATCCATGAATTTAATGTGTAAGACCTGTGTTGTGGGATATTTCAGAAGATGGTTGATTGACATTGACTGAGTCTTCATTTGGGGAGGATTAATTCAATGATTGATAGAAGCCCACTTAATTCTTTCATTTGATTTCAAACTTTGAAAAACATGGCGTAAAATGGTCAAATAATGGAATTGCATACCATGCCAAACATTTAGACTAGTTGAAACTTTCAATCAAATTTGAGATGATGTTATCATAGAGGCCATTAGGGTACTGATGTAATTTTATGGGTCAATTTTGGGTCCATATTTTAAAAATAATTAATTGGAAACAACTATAATTAAATTATATAAATGCTAGTATCTTTAATATAAGAGAATATATCACGCTGAATATACATAAAGTTAAATGAAAACCTTCTTTTAACCAAATTATTATTAAATTAAAAAAATGCAACATTAAAAAATCATCCAAAAATCAACTTTAATATGCTAATTCCAACCTAACTCTAATAAATAGTATAACAAACGATCTTACCAGTTAAATTACATTTATTATTCCAATGTAACACTGATATATCAGATTCTAAGGATAACATTACTGGCCGCCCTTAACTGGGGGTATTATCCTAATAACATTCTATAGACATTCAGCAAATATTATTTTTATGTCAATTTTTAATGGATCATATTATTTTGTTTTGTAACGTTAGTTGGCTCGACACTCGGTCCCAGGCTCGATTCCCTATTGTGAGAGGTGGCCTATCCACCTATTATTTCAACTTTAAAAAAACAACATTAGTGGTTGTGGTCCACATGGTATAATAGTATTGAGAAGAAAAGGCATGTAAAAATAATTCTTTGAGTTGCAAATTGCAATGTAGGACAGGAAGATAACACTTCTGAAAGCTCTACAGGCAACTTCAAAGTACTTGGGACAAAATCAACGTAATGCTTGCAGTACCAGCCTTTGGGAACAGTGGATTTAAATTAATTTCTAGTACTCATATGGGCCATGTTCTGCAATTACAAAAAGAAGCTCGTGGAAAAATAAAAAGGGCCATCTGTACGTATTTTTACGCACCACCACAACTATATAAAAAGAAAAGGCTATCTTTGCTCATAATGGATGGAGGTGGGACTGTGAATTTCATGTGTAAGAGCTCTGTTCGACACTCAAGCAAAATTATGTTTGCACAGGACGTTTGGTTGTTCACAGCCTTTTTAGAGGACAATATATTTTTCACTATGCTGAATTAAAAGTTTATATATATATGAGGACGGTCGAACCGAATATACCATTTGATCCTGACCATACTGTACTGTAAGTTTAGTTCTGTGCCCTTGTGAAGATATGACACTTGACTTCCCTAATTGTCCAGTGTGCCAGCTGGATATGGAACATATTGGCAGAATAAGATTTTGCTTCCGGAGGGTTGTGCCAGTTCAATAAGGATCTTGCATCATTGTAAGCTGCTCTATTTCTAACTACAAAACTTTGTTCTTAAAAATACAAGATCGAAAGGGTGTAGAATGTTCTAAATATCTTACTTCCGAGTTCTGAGATTTAGATTATTCTTGTAAAATATAAGTTTATTTTCTATAATAATTGATTTATTTTGTAACTAATATAATTTAAATAATATGCAATTATTATGAATATAAATTATACAACTCTAAATGATAAAGGAGGGATTGATATTATATTTATTAATTTTAGAGTTGATAAGATAAAGGAGGGAAGAGAAGTAATTAACTAATTTTGTTTTATATTATTTAATGTTTGTATCACAATCCTTTAAATGATTTTGTATTAGTTATGCAACTCTTCAAATTAAGAAATAGGACCTCAAAACTTATATAAATAATGTCAGCAAAGTTCATATCTTTGTGCCAATCGATATTGTCTTTTGTCTACCAGTATTATCCTTGTTAATTTTGTTAGTCTATTCCACATCAAAGCATTGCACTTACACCTTAATATATATTTTTTGTGCTTTTGTTTGCCCTTCGTCTTATGCGTAGATCCTGATTTTGCCTCTTCTTACCTTGAAAATCTAACTTCACTTTCATTACAAGATTGACTTGGAAAGGGGGTTAAAACGAAGGGTTTAACAACTCCAACCACTCCCCACTAAATGATTAAGCATTGCCTATGTTTCAATAGCCCAAATAGAGCTCAAACCACATGTAGTCCTCCCCATTAGGCATGTGTGTCAACAAGTATGATCATGTTAGAATGCAATGCATTGTTCAGCTTTCAACACTTGACAACATACAACTTTAACCTTGCGTTAATGTTCAGAGTTGGCTTTAGGCCTACTCTTTTGAGGGTTTTACAAATATGTATGTTTTGTTGGTAATGTCTCAAAAGAGTGCCAATAGATTTCTCAAGTTTTTTGTCAAGTAGAGAGTGACATACTCATTAATATCAAGTGCATTAATCATAGGTACAAAATTTCTTTATTTTATTTGTTTAATCTAGCATTTTTAATATTAAACTAAAAGGGGGCATTTGTAGATATCTAAATTTGTTATTAGACATTTCAAAACATCAATTTTGACACAAAGTTACATAATTGTACTTGTGCATATACATTTGATTCATATGCACACTTTTCTCTATCCATTATTCATCTATTGTCTTGGCTAACCCAATTTTCACCATAGTTTGTGCAAGAATGCTTTATAATCTTATGCAAAAAATTGCCATATTTTAAATTGCTATTTTATATTCTCTAAACAATGTCGACAATAGTGGGATGTTTGATATTTTTCTCAGGGGTTTGACTTTGCCAACAATATCCCATAACCTTTAGTGGCTACTTTTCAAATTAAAATGTCTCCATTTGATCAACCTAAACACATTGTAGATGTCGGTTGTTAGTGGGAGAAAATATTCAAGAGCCATATATAAATACCAATCAAGTATAGGGTCATACTCACTTGGCAATTACTTGGTCATTCACTCTTTAATTGAAAAAAAACTTAAGAAATCCATTAACACTCCTTTGAGAAATTATCACAAAGCATTCAAATCTAGAAATTATTCAAAGGAGCAACCCTATAACTTTGTGTTGTTGTCAAGTGTTGAAAGCTAAAGTATTGCATTGAATTCTAGCATGACCATGATGATGCCCACACACATCTAGGTGGGAGAACTAAAACAATATTAGAACATAGACAATGCTCAATCACTCAGCAAAGAGTGGTTGGGGGTTCCCAATCCATCTTTCTAACTCATTTTTCCAGGTCAATTTGATATCAAAAGTGACACTAGGGTTTCAAGGTAAGGAGAAGAAAAATCAATATCAGTGCATCAGAATGAGGGGGCAAAACACACACACAAAAATCATCTCAAGGTGCAGGAGCAATGATTTGTGGTAGAACATACCGATATGTTGTAATCAACCTAGAAGGTATTGGTAAATAGAGTATATTACTAGTTACTGCAGGGGTTTGAGCTTTGTGGACAGTGTTTACATGAGTTTGAAGTATTATATCCCAATCCAAGCAATTCAAAAACTAACTTAGAGTCATTTTAAGTACTATGACATAGTGAGTAGTATAAATTAAAAAATCAACTAAATGCTTCTATTCTCCATTCTCTTATCAATTCTATAAATAGTAAGTACAATATCATATTTACCTTATTTGAAATCCATGTTTACATTTATTATTTTTATTCAAATCAACAAAAGCCTAAATATATGCTAGGTACTTGATGTAATTTTATAGGCCTATTTTTAATCAACACTTCTTTTTAGTTGGAAACAATTGAATTACATAGATATTGGCATGTTTCAATTAGATATAACTCAATACATCATGATGAGTACGTGTACAGTTAAATCAGAACCTTTTTTTGACTAAATTGTCACCATTACAAAAATTCAATACTAAGAAATCATTCTGAAATCGACCTTAAAACCTATTAATTCAACCCCATAAATGATATAACAGACCATCCTCTCCAATTAAACTACATCCTTATTTTTACTTTCTTATTGTATTGTAACAATGTGCAACTCATGAAATACATTTTAAACAAATTGTACTATAAGTAATTGTTTTTTAAATTACATAACCATAAGAAGTATAATATGTAAAAAACAATGAAAATTATTACATTCATTTGATGTCAATTCTACAAATAAGAAGTTTCATATTTGGATAAGATACGACCTATCAAAATTCAACGTCTTTTAGACTTATCTTAAAAATTAAAGGTCTAGAAAAGGCAACATTCAAAGAATTTTATCTTGTTCCATCAAGAGAGAAAAAAGGTTTCTCATTCAAAGAAGTATAATACCTTGTTTAAAGCAAAAATAACTGTAAGTGCCCCATTGTGACAGTGTGCAATTCGTGATAGATCAGATCCTAAGGATAACATTAGCAGCCGCCCTTAATTGGGGAATTCTCCTAATAACATTCTCAGACAAATTTAGCAAATGCCTTTTTTTTTGTAAAGTTTGAATGGAACATTATTTGGTTCTACACTCGATCCCAGGTTCGATTCCCCATTATGGGAGGTGGTGATCTCTCCACTAATTAATTTAATTTAATTTTTTTTTACCTGGTTATGATCCACACGGTATAATAATACTGATAATAAAAGACATGTAAAAATATTTCCTCGACTTGCAAATTGCAATGTAGGACAGGAAGAAAACAGTTCTGAAAGCTCTACAGGCAAATTCAAAGCACCCAGACAAAATCCTTAGAGTACCAGCCTTGGAGAACAGTAGATTTAAAATAGTTTATGGTACTCATATGGGCCATGTTTTGTACTGCCTATTCTGCAATTACAAAAAAGATGGTGGAAAATAAATAGCCCATTTGTAATTTTTTTGTATACACTGGCATCATCCATATAAAAAGAAAAGGCCATCTTTGATCATAATGGATGAAGGTGGGACCATTAATTTCATGTGTAAGAGCTCTGCTCGACACTGATTGCAGTCTGTAGTCTTCAGTTAGAGAGTTGTGCGAAATTATGTTTGCACACTACACGACGTTTGGTGGTTTACAACTTTTCTAGACTGCTGAATAACTTTATGCCACTAAACTGTGGGTGTGTTTCAACATTTAATCCATTTATATATTTAGCATTTTTGGGCATTCATGTGTGTTAAAGCATATATGGTTAAATATTGTATATTTAATACTTTTGTGCATGCATATGTGTTAAAGTGTATAAGGTCAAATTCAATATATAATTTGGTTATAAATATATTGCAAGTTTAGTGTTGTATCTCAGTGAGAAGGTATGACTATTGAATTTCCTTATTATCATTCACATGATATGTATTTTTAAGGAGTTTCCTTAATAATGTAGTAAAGTAGAAGTGATCCTTCCGTTTATGAATGTTTGGAGTTTATATGACTGATGGATATATCAATTTTTCCAATGGATGAATGCAAAAAGATGGAGGACCAAAAAGTGGCAGTTTGCAAACCAAAAATGTGTTTGTTGGTTTACAGCTATTCTATGAAATTCATTGAATCCTATTATTTCTTTCAGAGTTAATCCACAAAAAGACATGAGAAACAACAAACACGTAAAATCAAATTTAGAATTTTTCACTAACGATAATAATTTTGAAATTTAGTAGCCAATTATTTATCAATTATTTGAATCATATACTACCACACATCAAAAGGTGTAACTTGAAAGGCAAAAGAGATGCCTAGAAACTTAAAATGTTCCTTAAAATGGATCCAATTCCATTTGTATGAATATATGCAGGAAAGGGGGAAATGACTACTTATAATATCAAGTTTTTCTCATACATTTTAACTCATTTTCAAAATAGTGTTAACCCCATATAAATCTCTATTGAGACTACTAAGCCTCAAAAATATTTCAATCCTTATTTAAAAAATATTTATTAATGTATTTGAACTATTTGTTACATGTTATCTAACCTTACCTCAAAAAGTAAAACTTACTTGTCTCCTAAATAAACTTGTAGTTGTATAAGGCCATCCTAAATATAACATTATTGTATGATATATATTATTAATCATATATGTCATAGGATATTGTCTCTTTATAATAGATGAAGTGTCATTTGTAGGAATTAAAAAAGTCGCGTTAAAAGTTAAAATGAATAACTATTCATTAACTTTATATATTTTAATGTTTCTTCGTTTCAAATTGAACATGAATACAATTTTAACACACATCAAATATTGATTCTTGTCATTCCACTTAATATTGTTATGATCCCAGGTTCGATTCCTCGTTATGGGAGGTGGTGATCTCTGCACTAATTAATTTAATTTAATTTTTTTTGTTACCTGGTTATGATCCACACAGTCTATTAATATTGAAAATAAAAGATACGTAAAAATAGTTCTGCGAGTTGCAAATTGCAATGTAGGACAGGAAGATAACAGTTCTGAAAGCTCTACAGGCAAATTTTAAGTACTCAGACAAAGTCCACCTGATCCTTAGAGTACTTACGAAACAGTAGATTTAAATTAGTTTATGGTACTCATTCATAGGTCATGTTATGTACTGCCTGTTCTGCAATTACAAAAAAGGATCGTGGAGAAATAAATAGCCCATTTGTAATTTTTTTTGGTATAAACTGGCATCATCCATGTAAAAAGAAAAGCCCATCTTTGATCATAATAAATGAAGGTGGGACCGTTAATTTCATGTGTAAGAGCTTTGCTCGACACTGTTAGAATAGAGAGAGCATATAAAAAACAAGAACTTAAACAAATAAATAAGAACTCAATCCAATTGTTACTGCAAATCTTGAAAGAAAAAGATTTTATTGATCTTCAATTTTCCTTGCTTACAATGATGCGCTCAAGCGTCTTTAAATAGAATTGAATACAAACAATAATTAGAAAATAAACTCAAGACTAATTTTAGTCTTTCCATGCAAACTAACTCTCTAACAAATTCTCTAACAATTTAACTAACTGTTTGTTAACTAACTGAATGTAAACTAACTGATTGCTCAACTGTCAGTTTACTAACTGATTGCTTAACTGCTTGCATGCATGAGGAGTGGAGAAATTAACTCCAATTCAACTTGAGTCTCTAATACTCCCCCATAATTTCTACCACTTACAATTTTAGCATTTACAATGCCTAAATTTTGTCTCAAATAATCAAAGGTCTCTTTTGATAATGCGTTTATAAATATATCTGTCAGTTGATCTTCAGATCTGCAAAATTCCAGATGGATTTCTCCATTGTTCACTAACTCTCCGATAAAGTGAAATCTTGTATCAATGTGCTTGCTCCTCTTGTGAAACACATGATTTTTTGATAAAACAATTGCTGATTTGTTATCACAGAAGATTGGTGTTGACTCCCTCTGTGCTTGTAATAAATCTTTCAATATTCTTCTCATCCAAGTTGCTTGAAATGCTGTTGATGTCGTTGCTACATACTCTGCTTCAGCTGATGAAAATGTCACTATAAGTTGCTTTTTGGATGCCCATGTGACCACACATGTGCCTAAAAGAAAGACATATCTAGAAGTACTCTTCCTATCATCAATGCTACCTGCAAAATCACTATCTGTAAAACCAATCAAACTAAAATCATTAGTTGTGGAATATAAAATTCTATATTCTATAGTTCCTGCCACATATCTCAATATCCTTTTTCCAACTTGCCAATGTGAGTCTTTCGGTGACTCCATGAATCTTGAGATTAAACTAACCCCATAACTGATATCTGGGCTAGTAGCTATAAGATACATCAAACTGCCAACTAATCTTTTGAATATTGTAGAATCAACATTAGAACCTTTGCCTTCTTTGCTAAGTTTGGTCCCTGTAGCAACTGGTGTAGGTGATGGTTTACAATTCGGCATCTTGAATCTCCTTAACACATCCTTTGCATATTTAGTTTGACAAATAAATATTCCTTTCTCTGATTGTACAACTTTTATTCCCAAAAAATACTTCATTAGTCCCAAATATGTCATTTCAAATTCTTTCTTCATTGCTGATTTAAAAGTGTCTACAAACAAATTTCCAATAAAAATCAAATCATCAACATATAAACACACAATCAAAATCTAACCTTCTTTGCTGATTTTTGTGTAAAAAGTAGGCTCACTATTGCTTCTGCTGAATCCATTATTTAACATATAAGAATCAATCCTGCTATACCATGCTCTTGGTGCTTACTTGAGACCATAAAGAGCCTTCTTCAATCTGTAAACTTTTTCTTCATGTCCTTGTACTTCATAACCTGTGGGTTGTTTCACATATACTTCTTCATCTAGAAATCCATTCAAGAAAGCTGATTTTACATCCATTTGATATACATACCAATTATTTTGAGCAGCAATTGATAAAACCATTCTAACAGTATCTAATCTAGCAACTGAGCAAATGTTTCATTATAGTCAACTCCATGTTCTTGTGCAAAACCTTTTGCTACTAAACTTGCCTTGTGCTTTTCAACATTTCCATTTGCATCAAATTTAGTCTTATAAACCCATTTGACTCCAATACAATCCTTACCTTCAGGTAGAGTAGTTAGATCCCATGTTTGATTTCTTTCAATAGCATTCATGTCTTCATCCATTACTTTTAGCCAATGTTCCTCATTAACTGCTTCTTCATAATACATAGGGTCATGAGTGAAAAGAGCAAAATTTGAAACCAAATCTATTTTCTCTTCTTCTTGATTATAAATTTCACTCAAACTTCTTATTTTCTTACCTTTAATTCTTGATCTTAAAATAGCAAGAGTTGGATCTGATTCATCACTTACTTGTGAATTTGGAGTAGGGTGACATGCATGACTAGATGATTCACCTTGTTCAAACCTCCTAGGTGTTCTTATTGGAGTGCTTGTGCCTACTTGTGGAGAGGATTGTCCACCTTGCAAATTTTGTTCTTCAGAAACTTCTTCATCATGTGGAATTGGTGCTCCAACTATGATGATGCTACCATCCCATGCTTCTGCTTCCTTAAATTCAACATCCCTGCTTATAATCACTTGCTTTGAAATTGGGTTATACAGCTTATAAGCTTTAGATTCTTCACTATAGCCAATAAAAATGCATTTCTCACCTCTATCATCAAGTTTTCTTTTCAATTTAGATGGTATAAGAGAATATGCTATACAACCAAAAATTCTAAAATGATATACACTATATTTCTTACCACTCCACGCTTCTTGTGGAATTCGATCTCTGACACTCTTTGTTGGGCTTCTATTCAGAATATACACTACACATGCTACTGCTTTTACCCAATATTCATTTGACAAGTGTTTGGCCTTCAACATGCTTCTTGCCATCTCCATGATTGTTCTATTCTTTCTTTCTGCTACACCATTCTGCTGTGGTGTGTACCTTGTAGTCAATTGCCTTTTGATGCCATGATACCTGCAAAATTTTTGAAATGCATTAGACATATATTCACCTCCTCTATCTGATCTTAGTACATTGATATAACAGCCACTCTACTTTTCAACCATTGCCTTGAATTCTTTAAACTTTCCAAAGGCTTCAGACTTATTCTTGAGAAAGTATATCCAAGTCTTTCTGCTAAAGTCATCAATGAAGGTTAGAAAATAAGTACTACCTCCAAATGATGGAGTTTGCATTGGTCCACATAAATCACTATGGACTAACTCTAATATTACCTTAGCTCTATATGAGCCTCCTACTGGAAAGCTCTCTCTATGCTGTTTTACCAGAATACAACTGTCACATAAACTTTTTGGCTATTCTATTGGTGGTAAACCCTTCACCATATTTTTCTTCTGTAACAAATGTAAACCTCCAAAATGTAAATGTCCATACCTTAAGTGCCATAGCCATGATTGATCTAGCTGCATGGTTTTGAAGTGAGCTTCCTCTTCTCCTTGGATGCACTAAATTCGAAGATGGAACATCCGATTCTTGGTCATCTCCACTTTTCCTATCAACTTGTCACTTGGACACTTGTCCAATATTGTGAAAACATTATCCATAAAAGACACTCTGTAACCTTTATGTACTAACTGTCCAATACTCAAAAGATTATGCTTTAGTCTAGGTACAAAATAAACATCAGGTATAAACCTTCTTTCACCATTCTTGGCCAAAACATTTATGACACCTTTACCCATTACATCCACTTTGATATCATTTCCTAATTTAACTTCAGATCTTACAGAATCATCAAGACTAGCAAAAAATTCTTTATTTTCTATCATATGATTACTGCATCCACTATCTAAGAACCAAATATATTTAGCCTTTTTTTGAGTAACATTACATGTAAGAAACATGCTTCCAGGATTAGAACTAGATTCACCTAGATTAGAACTAGATTCACCTGTGTAATTAGCATTCTGCTTGTACACATATCCTTGTTTATTTTTGCAGTCATTTGCATAATGACCATATTTCTTGCAGTAATAACATTGAACATTAGATTTATCAAACCTCTGTGAACCTTGTTGGAAGTGATTGTTGCCACGTCCTCTACTGTTGTAGTTTTGATTACTATGTTCACCTTCATCTAGATTGTTCCTTCCATATCTGCCTCTGCCTCTTCCTCTGAAGTTAGACCTGGCTCTTCCTCTTCCTCTGCCAACTGATACCTGTGACTTGAAGGCATTCTCAAGAGAAGTATTATTCCTATTCATTATGGATTCATGTGTTAACAAAGAACCCATTAATTCATCTACAGATAATTGTTCCAAATCCTTGGTTTCTTCAATAGCTACAACTATTGCATCAAATTTACTAGGTAAACATCTGAGTATTTTCTCTATGATCTTCTGATCCGTCATAGTTTCTCCACTAGATCTAATTTGATTCACTATATTCAACACTTGACCCATAAACTGGTCTATAGATTCTGATTCATTCATTTGCAAATTTTCAAAAGTTCTCCTAAGAGATTGCAATTTGGCAATTTTTACCTTTGTATTACCTTTATAGGTAGTCTCCAAGATTTTCCATGCCTCTCTAGATCTTGTTGCTACTGCTATTCTAGAAAAGATCGATTCATCCAATCCCTTTTGAATTATAAATAAAGCTTTTTCATCTTTCTTTTTGTTCTCCTTAAGCTGGTCCTTTTGTGCTTGATTTAATGCCAGATGGGCTGCCTCATCCTGCGGTTCTACAAAACCACTCTCTACCAAATCCCACACATCTTGTGAGCAAAATAAAGTTATCATCTTAATTGCCTAGAAATCATAATTCTTACCATTGAAAATAGGAATTTGAGGCTGTGAAATACTATTGTTCACTGTTATTTCTCACACTGGAATGGCTTTCTGGTTTCTATTTCTGAAACACAGTTGCCGACGACGGTTACACTGTCGCGATCGATCGATAATACTGCTGATGTCGGTTATACTGCCGCGATCGGTCACTAATACTATCAATGTCAGTTATACTGCTGGGATCGGTCACTAATACTGTCAATGTCAGTTTTCTTGCTGATGTCAATCTAGAGTCTGCTGATGTCGGTCTCTGCGCTCCCTGCTGGCTCTTCCTTTATTCTCTGACTGCGGCTGCTGCACGATTCCACTAACTACACACTTTTGCAATCCCGCTTCTCTTTGTGCTTCTACCACACAAATCCTTACCAGGCTCTGATACCAATTTGTTAGAATAGAAAGAGCATACAAAAAATAAGAACTTAAATAAATAAATAAGAACTCAACCCAATTGCTACTGCAAATCTTGAAAGAAAAAGATTTTATTGATCTTCAATTTTCCTTGCTTACAATGATGCACCCAAGCGTCTTTAAATAGAATTGAATACAAAAAATAATTAGAAAATAAACTCAAGACTAATTTTAGTCTTTCCATGCAAACTAACTCTCTAACAAATTCTCTAACAGTTTAACTAACTGTTTGTTAACTAACTAAATGTAAACTAACTAATTGTTCAACTATTAGTTTACTAATTGATTGCTTAACTACTTGCATGCATGAGGAGTGGAGAAATTAACTCCAATTCAACTTGAGTCTATAACAGACACTGAATGTAGTCTATAGACAGTTGTGCAAAATTATGTTTGCACACTACACGATGTTTGGTGGTTTATAACTTTTGTAGAGGACAAAATGTGTTTAGCATGTTGAATAACTTTAAGCCACTAAACTGTAGGTGTGTTTCAGGGGGTCAACATTTAATCCATTAGTATATTTATCACTTTTGCACATGCATATGCATATAGTTTAACACTTAACGCATACATATATGTTAAAGTACTTATAGTCCAATGGAATATACTATTTGGTCATGAACATTCTGTAAGTTTAGTGTTGAACCTCATTGAGAAGGTATGACTATTGAATTTCCTCGTCATCATTCCTTGATATGTATTTTTTAAAGAGTTCCCTCAATTCTGTAAGCTAGAAGTGATCGTTCAGTTTGTGAATGCTTGGAGCAAATTTAGAATTTTCCACTAACAATAGTGGTTTTGAGATCTAGAAGTCAATTATTTTTCAACCCTTTGAACCACACACTGCCACCCATCAAAAGGTGTACCTTGCAAGGCAAAAGAAGTGTCCAGAAACTTAAAATGTTCCCTAGGATGGATCCAATTCCATTTATATAAAAGTAACCAAGCAGAAAAGGGGGAGAATGACTATCTATAATATCAATTTTTTTTCGTACATTTTAACCCATTTTTAGGATAGTGGTAATCCCACACGAGTCTCTATTGAGTCTAATAAGCCTAAAAGATATCTCAATCCTTATTTAGAAGGTATTTATTAGTGTATTTGAACTACTTGTCACATGTTATCTAACCTTGCCTCAAAAACTAAGACTTGTCTTTTGGATAAACTTGTAGCTATACAAGTTATTAATTTTATGTGTCATAAGATCTTGTCTTTTATAATAGATAAAGTGTCATATGTAGGAATAGGAAGAGTCATGTTAAAAGGTAAAATGAAAAACTATTCATTGGCTTGATATATTTTAATATTTATTTGTTTCAAATTGAATATGAATACAATTTTAACTTACATTAAACATTGATTCTTGTCATTCAATTTAATACATGGCCTTTAATAGCTACTCTGACATTAGTATCATAGCACAAGCTTTCATTGCTCATTTTTCTTCCTTCATCCTCCATTCTCCATTCAACCAACCAATCATATTCGGTCAAACTCAGATAAATTCTAATACTTGGGTTGTGTAGTAGCTATTCAAGGCATTTTTAAAAATTCATTTAAGAGTTGAACAGAGGCATTTCACTAATGTGTAGGAATTACTTGCTATTGTGGCACACTTTTAGTTGTTTTTTAACATAACATGACATGTTAGAAGTTATTTTGAGGCGTTTGGCTTTTTTTGGGTTGTTTTTTTAGGATTCTATTAATTTGTTTAATTTTCTATATTTTGGTTGTATTTCCTTATATTAGACCATGCATTACTTGAATGTGGTTGATTTGGTACATGTTTCACCTCGTAAATCTGTAACAAAATCATTGAGTTGCATTCTAGCTTGTTGGAAAAACCTTACAACACTATTAGCTATGTAGGAGAGAGATAATAACAAAAATTTACAAGTCCAGTTGGGCAACTAATAGACAATACAAGATAGAAATAGAACAGGGGAGAAAATGGAGAAAAACACACTAAATCCTGCATATATTTATATCTAAAAAACTCCATTTACATAATTAGAACATACAGCTATTGTTGTTATAGAAAATAACATACAAAAAATATCAAAACTTTCCTTAACTACTGCTCCTTTACTACGGACTGCTCTGTTTTCCCCTTTTTTAAGTTGTTGTTCTCTCTTTCTTCCTTACCTATGGACTTCTTTATTTTTCCCTTTTTGCTACTATAAATTCTACATATTGTTGTCGCTGCATTGAATTCTATGTTCTGCTACTACACATTCTCATCTTCCCCTATTGTTGCATTCATTTTCCACCTACCTACTCCGCAGATTTCTCCCCCAAAACAAATTGGACTCCAAATTTGAAAATTGAAAGAACAACATTTAATTTTGTTGGTGGCTATATATTTCATGTTTCAGAGCTGGCTAGGTTAGGTAGGAATAATATATATATATATATATATATATATATATATATATATTAACACTCCCCCTTATTTTTGACCTTCCTACCATGGTCAATTAGACTCTTCCCAGTCTCCAAAACCTCTTTTTAACTTATCAAATGCTTCTGCATCATTTTTATGCATGTCCAGAGGTTCATAACTGAAGTCCATAGCTCCACTGATGGAGTCCATAGTTTTTCTAATGGAGTCCATAGTTTTTTTTATGGAGTCCATAGATTCGTTGGAGGAGTCCATAGTTCTATTGATGGAGTCTGTAGATTTGTTGTAGGAGTCCATAATTCTGTTGATAGAATCCATAGATTTTTTGATGGAGCTGATAGTTTTTCTATAGGAGTCCATAGTTTTGCTAATGGAGTCCATAGATCTGTTGATGGAGTCTATAGATGTACTGATAGAGTCCGTAATTTTACTCTAAGACTCTGGAGCTACCAGAACACTATGTAGGCCTAATGTTGCTGCATTTATGACCCCTAACCTTCCTCTTAGGTGCATGAAAGTGTTTTTAGGCAATAGCTTAGTAAAAATATCAGCTAGCTACTAATCAGACTTGCAAAAACTAAGCTCTATGACATGATTTTCAACTAAATCATGAATTAAGTGATACTCGATTGTAATGTGTTTGCTCCTTCCATAAAACATGAGGTTATTTGACAATGCTATGGATGATACATTGTCACAATAGACCATAGAATCTCCTTGTCACTCCTCATGTAAATCAGAAAGTATCCTTCTCAACTATATAGCTTGACATGTTATTACATTGGCTACTATATACTCTGCTTCAACTGTAAAAAATGACACTATCAATTATTTCTTTGAAGCCCAAGATATGACTCCTAACTCAAGATGAAATACATACCCTGAAGTGTTCTTTCGATCATCAAGGCTACTTGCCCAATCATTGTCCATGTAACCAACAAACTAAAATTCATATGCATTTGCATACAAAACACCATAATCCCTTGTTCCACTTACGTACCTTAATATCCTCTTGCGAGCTTGTCAATGTGTCTCCTTTGGCATCTCCATGAATCTTAATATAATGCTGACTACATACATGATATCTAACCTTATTGCAATCAAGTACATTAAGCTTCCCACTAAACTCTTATAGCGTGTGGGGTCTACATTGTTGCTGCAATCATCTTTGCACAACTTAAGGCTTGTCTCAGCTAGAGTGTATATAGGGTTGTTGTCTAGCAACTTGAACCTTTATAAAACCTCTTTTGCATAGTTATATTGATAAATGAATATGCCTTCATCCATTTTCTTGACTTCTATCTAGAGAAAGTACTTCAAGAAGTCAAAATCAATCATTTCAAACTCATTTTTCATGTCTATTTTAAATTCTTCAATAGATTGATTTGCATTACTGGTGAATATAAGATCATCCACATACAATACAACAATTAACATACCTTCCTTACATGATTTGATGTATAGAGTGGGCTCACTTGCACTCTTGCTAAAACCGTTGCTCAACAAGTATGAGTCTATACGGCTGTACCATGCTCTTGGGCCTTGCTTGAGCCCATACAATACCTTTTTCAATCTATACACTTTTTTCTCATGCTTGAAAATCTCATATATAGGTAGATATCCCATGTAGACCTCTTATTTTAGCACTCCATTCAAGAATGTGGACTTCACATCCATTTGATGCACCTTCCACTTGTGTTGGGCATTAATGGCTATGATTATCCTTATGGTTTCTAGCCTTGCTCCAGGTGAAAATGTTTCATTGTAATCACGTTCGGGCCTTTACTTGTAGCCCTTCACCACTAGTCTTACCTTATGCCTCTCTATCTTGCCTTCAGGAGTAGTTTTTGTCTTATACACCCACTTAACTCCTATGACCTCTTTTCCTTTTGGTAGGTCAACTAACTCCCATGTATCATTTCTCTCTATGGCATGCATTTCTTCATCCATAACCTCACACCACTTGCTATCCTTGACTACTTCTTCAAAGTAGATTGGATCAACTCTTAGAAAGAGTGCATAGTTCATAGTTTCATCGGCATTTTGCTCATACCTTGACTGCTCATAAACTTCTTGTAAGCTTCTTATCCTTACCTAATGTTGACTTGAGTTGGAGGAGGAGGATGTTGACTCATGAACAAATCCTTGACCTCTTTGATGGTTGCTACCACTAGATGAAGTAGCCCTTTATGAAATAAGGGTCCAAGTAGGTACATTTATGGTTGTACCACCTATTTTTTTAGATTCAATAAAGTGTCCACCAACCTTTGTTTCAACATGTTCTTCTCCTTGTCTCTCTTCCCAAGCTTCATGCTCAATGAATTGAACATCTTGGCTGATTATGAGATCTTTGATGATGAGATTGTATAGATAGTACGCCTTTGATTGGTCACTATACCCTATGAAAATATGCTTCTCACCTTTGTCATCCCATTTTATTCTTCTTTGCTTGGTCACATGTTCATATTCCACACAATTAAACACTCTAAGGTGTTCAACACTTGGTATCTAATTGTTCCATGCTTCTTGAGGGATCACATCCCTTACACTCTTTGTTGCATAAATGTTTAACAAGTACATAGATGTTATTACATCCTTAGCCTAAAAATCATTAGGCAAACCTTTTGCCTCTAGCATGCTCCTTGAGATCTCTTGGATGGTCCTATTCTTCCTCTTGGCCACACCATTTTGCTGTGATGTATACTTGATTGTAAATTGTTTCTTTATGTCACGATCCTTGTAAAAATTTATGAATTCATTGGAGATAACTCTCCCCCTCTATCCATCCTCAAAATCTTGATGTAGTGGCCACTTTGCTTCTCCACTATGGCCTTGAAATGCTTGAAGGTCTCAAATACTTTTGATTTGTTCTTAAAGAAGTACACCCATATCTTCCAGCTATAGTCATCTATTAATGTCATGAAATAGACATTCTTGGATAGGGAGAGAGTCTTCATTGGACCACACAAATCTGAATGGATCAGCTCTAACGGATCTCTAGCTCTCCATGCCTTACCCATAAGAAATGCACTCCTATGTTGCTTCCCCAATATGCATCCTTCACACACCTTGTTTGATTATTCTATTACGGGAAGCCCCTTCACTATGTGATTCTTATGAAGAAGGTTCAACCCTCCAAAGCTCAAATGTTTGTACTTAAGATGTCAAAGAGTAGGTTCATCTACCATTATTGTTTTGATTGCTTTTGTGAGCTCACTTTACATTCTCAATAGAAATATTCAATTGCTTGTCATCTTGACTGTTGTTATCTTTCTATTATATCCACTCCTATCAAAGATGATGGACTCACCATTCTCAAAGCTGACTTTGTATCCATTTTACACAAGTTTCCCTATGTTGATAAGGTTATGTTTCAACTCGGGTACATAGTAAACATCATGAATTTACCTTTTGTCACCTTGCTTATTTCAGATTGAAATGCTTCCCTTGCCCATGATAGGAAACTTATCATTATTTCCCATATTCACCTCTAATTTTATTGTCCCATCTATGTGGCTAAACATCTTTTTATTCCCACTCATGTGGTTCCTACAACCACTATCCAAGTACCATGTTTCTTTTCCACTGTGTTCAACAATGTTGCATGTTATAAACAAACTTCCACCTTTCTCATTCCTATTAAGTTCAGCCTCTTGTGTATGGGTGAAATTTGAATTCTACTTATTCATGTCATATTCCTTCTTTCTACACTCACTAGCATAATGTCCATACCTCTTGTAATAATAGCATTAGATGCTAGATTTATCATACCTTTGTGTAGATGCTCCTCTAGAAGTGTTGTTACTCCTTCCTCTTCCTCTTCCATGTGGTTCTTGATGGCCATGTATTCCACCTTCTTGATTGCTACAAGTTCTTTCTCTTCCTCTATTGTTTGATCCTCTCCCCCTTCCTTTCACATTCACATTGGTTTTGAATGCTTGCTCGTGGGAGGAGGTGGTTGAACTATTCTACTTTTGTTCATGGGTTTGCAAAGAACCCATTAGCTCATTAACTATCATTTGCCTCAAATCCTTTGATTCTTAAATAGTAACCACTATAGGGTCAAATCTAATTAGAACGCTCTCCAACACCTTCTCAATGATCCTATGATCTTCAAGAGTATCACCACGTATCTTCATTTGATTTACTATGTTCATAGTTCTTATGAGGAAGTCATTGATTGAATCATTCTCCTTCATTTGTAGGGTCTCAAATTCTCTTCTTAAGAGTTGTAACTTGACAAGATTCACCTTGTCACTCCCTTGATATGCATTTTTCAAGATATCCCATGCTTGCTTAGAATGGATAGCTAATGATATCCTAAGAAAAATTGAGTCAGCCAAATCCATTTATATATAGTTGAGTGCCTTGGCATCCTTTCTTCTATTCTCCTTTAGTATATTCTTTTGTGCTTGAGTCAAGGCATTGAAGGTTGCCATGTCTGCAACCTCATTGTACCCAACTTCAATCAACTCCCATAACTCTTGAGAGTTGAATATTGTCTTCATTTTGATTGTTCACACATCATAATTTTTCCCATAAAATATAAGGAGCTACTGCCAAGACCCTAAATTTCCTGTTGCCATGTCTGAATACACTCACAACCTAATTGCCCTTCTCTAATGGATCTAATACTAGTTGTTGGAAAAACTTAATAACACTATTGGTTGTGTAGGAGAGAGAGAATAATAAAAATTTGTAGGCTCAATTGGGTAGCTGATAGACAATACAAGATAGAAATAGAATAGGGGAGAAAATGGAGAAAAAACCACTAAATCTTGTATATATTTATATCTAAAAAACTCATTTTAAATAATTAAAACATAGAGCTATTGCTTTTACAAAAAATAACATACAAAAAACATCAAAACTTTTCTTAACTGTTGCTCCTTCTTCCTTGCTATAGACTACTCTGTTTTACCCCTTGTCAAGTTGTTCTCTCTTTCTTCCTTCGCTACGGACTGCTCTATTTTTTCCTTTTTACTATTGTAAATTCCTCATGTTGTTGTTGCTATATTGAATTCTATGTTTTGTTGCTACACATTCTCATCTTCCCCTATTGTTGCATTCATATTCCACCTACTTTCTTACCTACTATGTAGATTTTCCCCCCAAAATAAAATGGGATCCAAATTTGAAAATTGAAAGAACAATATCTAATTTTGTTGGTGGCTACACATTTCATGTTTTGGAGCTGGTTGGGTTAGGTAGAATTTTTTTTTTAAAAATTACATGGATGTGTGTTAACTATTTTGAGTTGTGTAGCATCTGATCAGAAGGTGTATTATTATAATCTACTACGTGGAACTCATACATAGTTGTGTATTGGTTCTTTTGGACCTTTGGTGGCTATAAATACTACCTGACTAAGTACCTAGAGCTAAAACACCTTCCAATAAGCCATTATAATTGAAATTCACTTTGCACCATACAAAAGCAAGTTAAAATTCTAACTTTTGTGCTTTTTCATTTCGATTAAAACTATAAACAAAAGTGGATAAGAATTTAAAGCTCTTGAAAAACATATAATTTCATTTTGGATAGAGAATATTCCCACAAGGGAATAATAATAAAATTTAGTTCATTTTTTTAATTATTTATTTTTACTTATCAAAATAAATTATGAAACAAATCAATATTTATAATTCAAGTAAAATTTGAAAACAAATTAATTTGTGCAAACATAAAATAATAAAAATATAATGTTTGGTATTAATATTATTTCTGGTTCACCTTTATAATTCAAGTCATCATGATCAAACTGTTGTATTTATAGCCTGACATAGTTGTAACAACGATGCTCATGAATTTGCCCCTATAAATCGCTAGGGATAAATAATGAAAAAACACATTTTTCCATTCCCTCTTTTACCCATTTGCAACTATTGATAGACATAAATACTAAAATTAAGAAAAGTACTATGAGTATATAGAGTTATCACACCCACATACAAGTACTTATATTTAAGTGGGTGACATAGATAAAATTAAAAAAAATTACATATGACCTAGGTACCACATGCCATTCTTTTCTCGTGTGATTTAATGTCTCTTTCACATATCATTGAGTTTATAGAAAAGATGATCTTATTCAACGTAATAACATGTATATAATAAGGGAAAACATATAGAGAGGTTTGGTATATCGGTTTAGTGGTATTCATCTCCCTTCATTTGTAAACATGAATTAAAAAAAAAATTGTTGGTGCAACCCTAATCGAAAAAGAAACCTAGTTTAAATGGTCTAGAAAAGTGAACACATTAATCTTCAATGATATGTGGTTTAACATTTGTGACAACAATGATCAACTTGCTTAACAAAGGATGAAAAAGAGATTCCACCATGTAATAAGAAGAAATCTAAAGCATTGGACTTGATGAGGGCCTTAGTTTATTTAGAGGTGTTTCATCACATTCATTGGCGAAACACTCCATAGAAATATTTTCAAAAATTGAAGAAATTGTATTATTCACTCTCAAAATTAGAGTTCATACAACTGCAATTGAAAGTGTTTAATCTTGAATTTAAAAAGGGGGATGTCATGAGTTTGGCTTCTAAAATCCATGCAATCAAGCATGATATTGATGTTGTTGGAATAAAAATTTATGTTTATATGATTTCCTTCATAAATTATATTCTTCCTATCTACTCAACCTAAATGGATTTATTGAAATCAAATTTTTTTTTTGAAGACTCTCACTTTTAATCAGTTAGTTGAGAAAATGGCGAAAAGAGGAAAATCCTTTAGAATAAAAGCAAAGTACAGAAGAGAAAACATTTATTATGAAAATCAAAAGGTAAATTATTCAAATAATGCAAGAAATGAAAAGGGAAAAGGGAAGAACAAAAGGTGAGGTGACAAATCGAGGGAAATCAACCAAGAAAATTTGAATGTAAAACAACACTTGCATTGCAAATGTTGTGATATAAAAGGGAGTCATGAGATATATGAATGCAAGATACCATGGGAGGTAATTGAAACTTACAAAAAATAGAAATTAGAAAGGAAGAAGAAGAAAACTTAGAATCGAATTAAGTTTAGTTCTCTTGTGATTGTGTGTTTTCCATCTTTGACGAAGTGAATAATGCCTTAGAGAGTTCAAGTTGGGATATTTATTGATTTTTAGACACTAATGACACCTAGAACATAAATTTTGAAGGGAATTATGTGAGGAGATTCATGAATAAAGTTGTGAGACAATATATTTGGTAGAAAAGACAAGTTGGTAACCTCAAAACAAGGGTACAATCTAGCTCAAAAGACTATGAGGTGATGTTAGCCATCATATGTTAATCTTAGTGTGAAAATGGGTAAGATATATTTCCTCTCTCTGCACCTCTAGGAAAAATTAGCTCAGAAATAATTATACCTATGTAATAGTTTACCATTAAAAACCCTATATATGAAGACTCCATATGAGGTATGGTTTGGTCATCTCCTTTAAGTGTGACATGTTAGAGTTTTTAGATTGATGTGATACACGTTTATTTTAAAGGATAAAAGCAACAAATTGGAACACATGAGTTGCAAATGCACACTTTTAGGATACTTTGAGAAGGCATATAATCTATCTCATGAAAACACCAAGAAATTTCCCATCACAAGGGAAGTCAGATTTTTTGAAACTATAAAGGACAACTCAAGCATAAGTCAACAAATGAATCAAGTGGAAAAATATGTAAAAAAAATGATCTTTTAAGGAGTTTGATATGCAAGTTCTAAAATAGTGAAGAGCGGACCTAAAATTGGGAAACACTTGAATCTCTACATTAGCTAGGGAATGTGTACACTAACTTCTTGAATATTTGAATGTACCACATGGATAGGGACTTTTTGTTAGCAGTTATTCTACAAAATTATTACAATGGTATTCTATTTCTAGCTAGGATCATGTACATGGAATCTTTAGTAACATAATATAGGTTTATATACCTAAACACCAAGTATAGACATCATGGTTACAATAATATAGTTTTTAGGATTATATATTCATGCAGATTGTAGTAGAATGGGTTGGATAATGTTGGGTAATATTCTATGAGGACATTTTGATGAAGTTTCCTATGAATGCATGAAAGACTGAGTGTAGACTTTGGATATCTAGAATGAATGTGTAATTCGTGATTAATAGTATAAATATTGTAAGTAAGATTTAGTAATTGGTGATTAATATGATGGATCTGTGTTCCCTACTATAGTTATATCTTTTTTATGTTGATATGTGTTACAACATTAATTCTTAGGAAAAGGGCTTTGTATTTTATGTAATACAATCTGATTATTATGATATTGAATGCTATTACATAAATATCTATGTAATGATAACATTCTTTGGAAAATATCTATGATCTAATTCCAATAGTTAGAAGACCTCTTAGAGATAATCTTTCCCCTCTGAGCTAACATTTGTGTATTCACACCTAAGTATTGCCATTATGTATTTGTCCAAGTAGAATTCTTTAAGATTACCTAAGAGGGTCATAAACATTTGTGATCTTAGTATAAAATGAATTCTTTTCAATTATTTATCCTTTCCCACAAGCTTTTTCCCTAAATCGTAGGAGCTATCCCTATAATTAGCATGTTTTGGTGAACCTAGAAACCTCTACTAACAATGGTGTGGTGAGAGTGAAACTCACTATTTAAGGATATGCTAAGGTAGTTTCCTATTCAAAGAGATGTGGAATGTTTTCTAGATCATGAAATCACCGAGTTTGTCTAGAAGGAAGCTTAAAGAATAGGATGTTTTGAATAGCAGATTATGTAGGAACACATTTATGGTAAACTTTATGAGATATTCTGGTATGAACTACCTGGATTGCTATTTGATTGTTTATATTGTATAAAACACCATTATTTTAGATCTCATACAATCATTGACATTACATGGCTTGAGGGGAAGATCAAACAACTTTAGACCTTATACACCAACTGGACCCATGTGATAGTTCATTGGTTGGATTTGAACATTGATAGGTATATCATAAAATTCATAGTATAAGGCTACATAGCATTTGAAGTGGAAAATGATCTATTTATGAGAGGGATAAGAGGAAAATTATTGTGATGACTTCATATGCTCATTAAGATGTTGGTTTTGAAGAAAGCGATGGTAACTATTCCTTTCCATATGGAGTAGTCACTTCGAGTGCCATGGGGGTGTGTGTAACATAAGAGAGAATGAATAAAAGATGAAAAAGGAGAGCTTGAACCTGAGTCCAGAATGATAATCAATAGTTGAAGGACCATAATAAGACTTTGGAGTTAGAAAGTAAGTTATGATAATAGAGGATATGGAATAAACAAAGTGTATTTCAAGAAGTTGTGAGTAGTAGTAGTGGTGGTGGTGGTGGTGGTGGTGGTAGTAGTAGTAGTAGTAGTAGTAGTAGTAGTAATGATTTTGATGAGAGGAGAAGACAAGGAGAAGTACACGGTGATGAGAGATAAAGCAAGGCTCCTGGGAAAGTAAGGATAGAGTGTGAGGAAGTGATGAAGATCAAGCATGGATGAAGGAAGAAGGTAGTAGTAAAAAAGTAGATCAGATGGTTAAAATCTCACAGTTTCCAATAAGGTTATTTGAAAGAGAAAAAGAAATATTGCCCTATAGTCATAGGCATAGTATAGGTTCATGTTTTAAGAGATATCTTTGGAGGTAATTATCATTTACCAAGGGAGCACACATCCCCAAAGCCCAATTTTTTTCAAAATCACAGTAATTCCTACATAGCTTTAGACAAAAACACTTGGTACAGACTAATTCTAGAATAAATTCATATGATAAACCTAAAAGTATAGAATATCACATATCGTGAAGTTGCCTAGAGTTTTGTGGCCCAATAAAAGAAGAATATAATAACATTATTATCAATAGAGACATACCCCTTAATTCTTGTGTAGACCAAGGATCTCATTACACAAATTTAAATTTTAGAATAAGAGGAAAAAGACAATGGAGATATATATGTGACTACTATATCTAAAGAACTATAGGAGACAACACAACTACCACCATCCTAAGAGGCACCTCAAATCCCAGAGAAGCCTCAAAAATTGCAACCATCGTAGGCATAGGTTGAAAGAAAATTAACTATGATACATGCAAGAAACCCAACTATGGCAACTCAATTGGGGGATTTGACCCACTTGGCTCCCTATGATGGGTCTACGGACCTATAATAGTACTAATCAATTGTACTATGAAATGTTAAGCTAAAGGAATCACCTATGAATTGATAATGAAGTGTGATTCGATTGGAGCATTGGATGGTAGAGCATTATAATTTATATTCCATAGAGGTGTTGACCAAAAAAAACTACAATAAGTAAAAACAATGTTGACCATATAATTTAAAGTCTAAAAATGCTCTAGTCATACCACACAAGATCTCAAGGAAATTAGCAAGGATCTAAAGAGACTATCTTCCAATACGATCATAGATTTTCATATGTAATGATCAAAGTTAAGTTTGTTATGGAAGACAAAGACAAGGCTACTTGGTTTGCAAAGGGACTATGATCAAGGATAAGGTTTGCTATTATGCAAACATAGTTCACTAATAAACTAGAAGCAATAATATATGCAATCCATGTAGAGCAGATTGAAGATTATGGAGGAGCTTTGGCTCTTAGATTGCATATAGAGAACACCTTACAACTCCTTATAGAAAGATTAGAATAGAAACAAAAAATAGCACAGAGACCTAGGTCAAATATTTTGTATATGGAGTGTATAAAAAAGTCACCATAAGAATGAGAACCCAAGAATAAAAACTGAGTTTCATGATATATGTCGCGTAGTAGGACATGCTACATCTCAATGTCACCTGCTGAAATAGAATGTGAGGAACCTATAGAAATTGTACTGTAACTTCTACAAATACCATAATCATGACGAGGAGAACTATAAAGATCTACAATAACTGAGAGAAGATGTCACCAAAAATGTCTTTGCATTGGCTACTCAAAAAGTAAATACTACAACACATGTTATTATCACACTTGAAGCAAACATGCCTATCACTAATCTCACTGCTAGAAAATGGGCACCGACAGTACCAGCCTATCAACCTATAAACATACCTAGGTGGAATCCACTTATTCATAACTAGGTAGCCACTACATAGAATTAGAATCCATGAAATCTTGCAATTCTATAGCCACAACAGTCTAATTGGGCATTGCAACCAACTCAAGCCCAATACAATAGATATGGGATAACTTAACAACCATAAGGGTGGAATCCATAATAGGATTCTCTAAACTATATACCAAAATAATATTGTAATTGGGGTTTCTAAATGAATAGAAGTGGATATTGTGAAAGAACTAGGGGATTTTATTGAGGAGAACGACAAGGAAGTAGAGGAAATTGACCATGACTTCCAATTTAATGCTATTTATATGATGAATTCAACCATGTATAAAGGAATTTAACAATGAATCTGTAATTTCAATCCTACTCCACTTATTGTAGGGTTTTTGAACAACATGATATAGAGAATTTCATAGCATTAGCAGAGTAGTGAGAGGACAAGGCTGTAAGAAATGAAAATATGGTAACTACACAAACCTGAGAGGATGCATTCTTACAAGCCATCACTCATTAACAACATGAAGATTAGGGATTACCCCCTTTGGAATTGCCACAAGACCACAATATTAGGAAATCATAACTAGACAAGTATCCAGAACTAATCATAGAGAAGGGGTTAACATGTGAATTAGTGCATATTCTAAAAATGATTAAATAACAAGAGACCAATGAAGATGATGTTGCAACCAAAAATGTACAAATATATGGGTAAATATTTCACATCATGTGACAATATGGTGTTTTCACCACATTAATGAACTTGATGAAGCTCCTTAGTACACTTTGGAATGAGGATGTTTCACAAAACATCACCAATTTGCTCTATAATATGTTAGAGCGTGCATAGAAATGCCAAAAATGAGTGAATTAGATGATCTAGTATGTCAAAACCAAAAACTAAAGGGATGTTGATTTGATAATTAATATTTAGATATCAGGGTATGAGTTACCCAATGTAGTGTTCAATTTTGGCAACATTGTCAATATGATCCCTTGATCAGCATGGGTCACTATTAACTACCCTAGATTAAGCTATAGCCACATTACATTGAGTCTTGTAGATTATGGGTGCATCAAACCAATTATTAAATTAAAGGATGTGCAGATCAAAGTTACATAACTAAGCCTACATGGTGGCTTTGAACTCATTGATATGAAGATGGATGATATACACTATCTTGTGATAATTGGAAAAAAGTGGGCCTATGATGGTCAAATGACCATCAATACAATAAGGAACCAATTATAATCTCATCAGGGAGAGAATATTATAATGATCCATTTAAATAAGGATGGACAAAATTCATATTGCATCCTTAAAGAGACAGACTCCCCCTATGTTTGTGGAGAGAATAGTTGGATGAAGGTGAACACTGAAGATAAATGACAAGCCCTATGAGCTATTAAATGTGACTTCTTCTACAATTTCACAAGACTACCAAAGGTACCATTGAATTTATAAGATTTACCTCTCAATATTATGATACTATGTGTAGATATTCCACCATTAATAGAAGATGATGTATGCTCTATCTTTGTAAGCTCACCAACTCAATCAGACATAGATTTTGTATATCAGGTTGGTCAGAAGATTACATAAAACCAACAAGAGAAGGAATTCTACCTTGAGATATGGATTATTTGGTAAGTGGAGATTTAGACACTCACATTCTTAATTGGATTAAAGGTGATCATGAGGTATGACCTCTATGCATGGTCTTTGTAGTAGAATGCCAATTACCACACTACTTTGCCACTAAGGATGTTAACCAGTTTACTCTCTGATTCCAAAAATATGTGTCTAAAATTGAATAGAGAGTTAGCACTCTCAACTATGCATTTAAGGGGATTGCTATAAACTAGTGGTCTATACATTAGAAGACATAGATATAATGGTACAAAGCCTATGAAATACTTCTAGCTCAGTTCTAGTTACCAGAGAGAGTAAAAAAGGACTAGTCAATATTTCAAAAAGAGATTTCCTTGAGCTTCATATTTATTAGTACATTGAGGTTTGGAGTGTGGAAGATATCACCCTAAAGTATTGGGTACATATGTTCCACTGTACTCTATGTACCCTTCTTATTCTTAGTACATACACGGGGAGTACATAAGGGAAACAAGACATTGGGCATAGGTTCAAGGTGATTATATTTAGACTTTTATTTCTGAAGATGATAAACCTTTGACACACAAGTCATTACAGAAGCTAAATTATTTTTATTCCATGGGAGAATTGAACACTTATAAGGAATAACTAATTCCTCATCCTCCCATAATGTAGCCTACAATTTGAAAAAAACACTACAAGCCTATAAATCAAAAAAGGACAAGGCAAAGATCTATGTTCAACCATGTCATAGAATACAAGATGAAGATAAGTAGACAATATTTTCAACTGAAGAGGTTTACTTAGCCCTCACAAAATTATTTAAACCAGAACAAGAATTTAAGATAATTCTAGGTCCATTCGTAAAATCATCTAAACAATAAACGTTATGAAATCTTAATATTCTAGACTGAGAATTTGAAGGAATACTATGTGACTCCATTCTTGAGGAAGAATGAAATATTTACAATGAACCTTTGAAAGAGCACATTGAGAACATTTTCATAGAGGTCGTTCCAAAATTAGCACATATTAGTGATTACTGGTCACAAGAAGACATATCCAAAGTACTACAACTCTTACAAGATTGTCAAGATATCTTCCCAACCAAATTCATGGAAGTAAAGGGTGTGGACCCATCTATGGTGGAGTTTAACATTTAATTGAAAGAGTGCATATGAATGATTAAGAAAAGGCCATACCATTTGAACCCAAACATGAATGTAAAGGTCAAGGTTGGACTGGACTACATACAGGAGACAATAATTATCTTTCTTGTTGAGAAATATGATTGGGTGAGCCCTATGGTTGTCTAACCGAATAAGACTGGTGAGATTAGAGTCTAGGGCCATTATCATATTTTGAATGAAGCATGTGTTAATGACCCTTTCCCTATCCCATTTACTGATGAAGTTATGAAAGTGATTGTAGGCCATGAGATGTATTCTTTCACTAATGTTTTTATCGGGTACCATCAGATCCCAATCACAGAAGAAGATAGAGCCAAGATGACCTTTGCAATAGAATGGAGTTCTTTTGCATACAAGGTAATGTCATTTGGATTGAAAAATGCACTTGTAATATTCTTGAGGGCTATTATAGCTAGGTTTAAGGATTTCATCCATGATTTATTATAAGTCTATTTGGATGATTTGGCAGTATTTTCATTATTTATAAATCATTTATCCAAATTAATATTGATATTAAAAAGATACAGAGCGCTATAGATGGCTCTCAATTTTAACAATGTTTGATTTTTACACCCTTTGGGGTTTTATTAGGGCATGTAGTCTGCAACAAGGGTATCTTGGTAGATCCAACCAATATCATAGTAATTATGGGAATGCCACCACTCACAAGTGTGATAGAGGTGAAATCCTTCCTTGGGCATAAAGGCTACTATAGAAAGTTTATTAAGGGGTATGCTACAATATCTACCCCTTTAGAAAAGTTACTAAGGAAGGAAACATAGTTTGTCTAGATAGATGAATGTCATGAGGTATTCATTGGTTTAAATCAAAGATTGGTAACTATTCCAATATTGATTTTCCTAGAGTGGATTAAGTCCTTTAACATACATGTGGTTGCATCAGGGATCATAGTTGGCATTGTGTTGGCACAACCATGAGAAGGTGGAATAGATCATCCTATTCATTTTCTTAATGGAAAGTTGTCTACAGCTAAAAATAATTACACTACCATAGAGTATGAAGCCCTTGAAATAGTATTCACACTATAGTAATTATGCCATTACTTGTTAGCGATGCCATTTGAGTTGTTCATTGATCATCAAACTTTGTGCTACGTGGTGAACAAACCCTTACTAGGAGTTTGCATATATAAATGGTTAATGATTTTCCAAGAGTTTTAGTTCCAAATTAATGTCAAACTTGGTTGAGATAATGTGGGAATAAATCATTTGAGTCATCTCTAAAATGGTGAATAACTAGAAGAAATTCAAGATAAATCACCTGATGCACACCTATTTCATGTGTTTGTGATTCCTAAACAACTAGAAGAGATCACCAAAAAAATGAAATGCCACTCCAACCAATTCTTGTGTAACAATATTTTGAATAATGGGGGATAAATTTTATTAGGCCTATTAATCCACCAAAAAAATGTAGTCATGCATAATATAAAATCACTATGATTAACTACTTTACCAAGTGGGTTGAAGCTATTGCAACAACCATTTGTTGTGCAAAGGATACAATGAAGTTCTTGTATGAGAACATAATCACCAGGTTTGGGTGTCCAATCAATTTGATAAGTGATAGAGGTATGCACTTATTAAATAAAACCATAAAGACACTCATTGATGAAATTATCGTATCACACCATAAAATTATAGAGTATAACCCTCAAGTGAATGGTCAAGCAGAGGCTTCAAACAAAGTATTAGGTAAGATGTTGATGAAGGTCTATGCTGTTCAATGAGATGACTAAGAGGATAGACTTCATATAGTCTTATGGGCATATCACATGCATTACAAACATGCCTTGGGTTTTACCCCATTTTAATTGGTCTATGGTTTATAAGCAATAATTCCCTTAGAGTAGTTTGTACCCATCTTGAGAATCATAATCATCATGTGTATGGGAGACCAAGAATATTTTATGAATAGGTTATTAGACATAAATAGAATGGATGAATCCACCAAAAATTAATATGGGCATAATAGGTAAATAATTAAAAACATAAATCTTGGCATGATAAGAATCTATGCACTAAGGAATTTTTGATAGATTAGCTAGTCCTGTTGTATGATAGCCAGTTTCAAGCCTTTCTAGGAAAATTGAACATTCATTTCAAGGGACTGTATATTATTCATGAGTTACCACATCTAAAAATAGTGGTCTTGAGGGATTTATAAGGTACCATTTTTCTTAGAAAGGTGAATGGTAGTAAACTTAAACCCTATCGCTAGTAATCTGCATGCCAAAGAAAGGATATGTGCTAAAGCTTACCAATTTAGTGTAGTATTAATTTTCACTCATGTTGTGTGCATTGGGTTTGGTTTTTGATATGTTGTGTGTGTAGCTCAGAAGTAGGTTTAAATAAATTGGTACAAGTTACCCGAAAGCAGGAGACATTGTTCATGATCGAGAGGAAGGAGTAAACACCAATGTTAAAATGGGTAGCATTGAGAGACAATTAAGTATGGGAAAGTTAAGTAAGATAGAGATATTTGATTATGGTTAATGGCTAAGTGATGGTTATTAATAACTAAACATGTGAGATATGTGGCATAGATTCCAAATCACTGTACCAATCAATATCATGAAAAGGAATAATTAATTCAAAGATTTAGTGGGTCACATCATTCCATCAAGGCATCACAAAAGGATGTCACCTTGGTAAAAAGCATGCCAACTCATCAATTTGAAGATTTAGTTACCAATGCTTTCAAAGGAAGATCCTAAGATAGCTCGATGCATTTAAACCAAAGGGATAAAAATGGGCACACAAAGACCTATATATAGTATGTATTTCCAGTTGATCTACCATTTCATTCTTAGTCAATTTCAATCCATTTTGTGCTTATATCCCCAAGTCTATCATAAAACTTTGTACTCCTTGTCTTCAACCTAGTTTAGCCATATAAAATAGGTATTCAAGATGGTTGCATCTGGACAACCATAATTTATAAAATGCTCTCTATTGCACAACTAGAAGATATTTGAATTGGAAAAAACATACGCCAAACTAAATTTTTAGATATATAGGCATATCCTTCCATCAAGTTCATTTAATAAAAAATGTTTGTCCATGAAGTAGCCCCAAATGCATAGCCCTTAGCAATTTCACAACCACATAGGCTCCACAACACTTATGTTGAATGATTAATTTAGCTGCCTACATTTGGCCAATAGAGTGATACCAGAGAAATCTTGTTGGGAAAATTAAATGGTAGAAAAATATATCTATCTATGGAAATCACTATCTATGTGAATGAAGATGTGATAGAAAGGGATACAGGCATGATAGCATGAGGATGCTCTCTTGGGCCTTATAAATTAAAAGCCCCACTAATTCTACTTGATAGTAAAGATTTATATACCCAAGGAAATCAAATAATTCCATTGGATGACATCCTAGATGAA
The DNA here is from genome assembly GCA_037957365.1 of Torreya grandis. Classification (NCBI taxonomy): domain Eukaryota; kingdom Viridiplantae; phylum Streptophyta; class Pinopsida; order Cupressales; family Taxaceae; genus Torreya; species Torreya grandis. The sequence goes on from JARHVA010000449.1 coordinate 3,894,677, forward strand.
GCACTCCACATTCTAATAGAGTACATTACTACATGGTTTTGACAAACAATAAAAACCATTAATAAGGACACAAAAGGAGTCATCGATATTACTCATCATATAATTCACAAGGAAGAACAATTTAATTTTATAGAATTTCTTGTTTCAGACCTTACAACTAATATTTAAAAATTCATCATGTCTGTACAAAAAACTTTTCAATATAAATTTTTGGTTTTATTGCTTGTGTTCACTTAGTGAAAATCTCTAGAATGCATTGTCCATCTAGATGTTGATTACTAGCTAGACATTACATTTCATAACCTCATTTGGAAACAAAGAAAAAATGGATATCTTAGACATCAACAACTATTTAGTGCATGGTGGGATGAACTCATGGAATTGGTCCTTAGTAACCCTAGAATCCCACCACCTATGATGTAATTTATGGGCTAAGATGTGGTAGTTGTGAAGCTTCTAGATGAAATTTATGTATTTATTCATGAATTCATAAAGGATCCATTTATGGCTTTGTCTTTCTTTATTGATATTAATATGGCACATAAGGAAGTAGCACAATAAAAAACTCTAGATGCATGCAGAGTGACTCCACTATAGAAAATTACACCTGATGTTCCCATTCCTATGGACATTGCAAAAACCTTCTACGATGACATTTGCTCCATTGGATCAAGGGAAACATAAATTTTTTATGAGTCATAGATCACCTTCTCCTCTAAGAAAGGAGACTCGCAGTCAGAAGACATGTTTAGATGATCCCCATTTTCCTTAAATCACTATGAAATGCAAAAGGTAAAACATTTAAACTGATGAACAAGAAGTTGATCAGACTATGCTCGTAGACATGGATGGTCATCTTTATGACAAAGAAGAATAAAAAGAAGTTTTATTTTGAAAATTGGTGTGTAAAGTAAAAAACTACAAGAAGGTACCCCAATATTTATGGGTGGAATTCATTCCTTCCCCGTAGTCTATTTTTATTGAGAATGTGAGTGAGGTAGCTAAACTCCAATGAATACAAGAAGAAATTATTATAGAATGTGGATTTAGTTGTTCCTCTCAGACCTAGCCAATTTATCCTCTTGTCAAGATTCCACCAACATCTCTTTAGTACAATAATTATACTCTATGGAGATACAAACCTACTGATAAGGAGGAAGAAGAGGAAGTCACACCCATAATATAACATCCTACAATAACTATAGCATCTTTAGGAAGAACTACACCATCAATCATGAGGACTCACCTAAGTCTGGGTGGTAGAAGGGTCATGTGTCCTAAGAAATAGTGTGTAGGTCTGTTGTGATTTATTATTCATCTCAATTAGATAAACCTCTCACTGATATTGAAGAGGTGGTATTAGATGCACAAATTCTTGAATAAAAATAGGCTATGAAAGAAGAAGCATAATGAGCTACAAAGTATAGAAAAATAAAAAAAGAGAAGAAACAACATAAATAAGCAACAAATAAAATGACTTTGGAGGTGAAACATCAATAGTATACCAAAGTTACACTACAATAAATGAGGTTGAAACAAGATTTTAAGCAAAGGGAGCCAACAATAGTGACTATGGAAGAAGTTCCACAACCAACTGTGTAATAATTTCAAGTGTCATTAGACACTAGCAACTAACACACATAGATTGAAAAATTTGAGGCATAATAGAAGAAGATCATTGAGGTTGAGGAAGTTTAAAAACATAACATTGATATTGAGTTAGAAAAGAAACATGTTGAATATGCATCCAAGTACAAGCTTGTTGCATAAGTAGTGAATACATAGCCTAACACTATAAAAATATGCACATAAGATATAGTGAGAGTATTAGAAATGGTGATACTATGACCTATGACTATTACTACTTAGTCTCCATCAACAATCGTAGAGACCATAACTGTACAAACATTACCCAAAGATCACACCTATCCTCTACAATAAGTTGAGACTACACTAAAAGCTCCTCCACAATAGCAATCTGAGACTCTACCTACTACCTCTTCTACTTATTCATCCCTATCAAACCAAGGTATGGCCTCACAAAAACTAAATCCAGATATGACATCTATATTTTACCACTTAGCCTTTATGGATGTTCCTTCTATGTCATCATTTCACACCATTTTCTCATTCCCTTTCACTCCTTTATGGTGCATTGCTACCACTACCTCCACTATTTCATTGTCCATGCCTCCACCTACCACTAAAGCATATTAGGATCTTTCTAAACTCTTATTGGACAAATAGTTAGAAGGCACTTCAACATTTTAGGAGTTTTTTGTATAGACTATTATTTCTTTGGAAAATAAGGTGTCTTAATTATAGAAGGATAACACCAAACTACAAGCTATGATCAATAACACTATTAATTTCATTTAAGATGCATGTCCCACCCTCTACTCTCAAATTATGGGCCCTATATTTATTTTGGATCATATGAAAATCCAAATTTATCGACCCAACTTTCATAGGATTAGGTGAACATCTAAAAAATCACCAATCTTGAGTTGTAAGGTCAAACCATCAAGGAAGATTCAACTAAATTATGAAAAATCTTGGATCTTTATTAAGCTAATCTCACCACTATAATCTACTAGGCCATGACTATAGCCCATCATTTCATCAACTGGAAAACACAAGTGGATGTGGTTTTGCACAATGTATTACCTAAGTTTAACACTATGAGTTCTTCCAAGTCTATAATGATCGATCCCTCCATCACTTATATTGGGTTTATGTCTACATTTCAAACATCTATTCAAGATCAGGACTCCTTCATGAAATAGTTTCAGACTTGACAGAATCAAATGTTGCACAATAATTCTTTAGGAATCTAAGTGTATCATCATGTTGAGAAGCTCACCCATATTCATATAGATATCTCTGTAAAAATGACTACTACTAAAACCACTCTTATTTATATAGCTAATAGTGATATTTATCAAATGATGTATGCTCATATTCCATTGAGGGCACTTCTATAGAGTGTTCAAAAGTATTTGATTGATTGGCAGAACTATAAGACAAACATGGTTGAGTTTGATAGTACTATCACCCCACTAGTTGATGTACCCACCATTATTCCTTCAAGTCAACTTTAGTAACATCTATGTGAGAAGAAGATGGTTGATCCTAATTCATTTTAAAGTGATCCATTTGCTTTGCAACCACTAGCCACATCTTTTTCTCTACAAATGTCTCCTCCATCCAGTTAAGTTTTTTTTGCAAAGGTGGATTTTGAAATTTTGATTGTTAGTTTTCTATTTGGTAAGACCACATGGACATTCATGGATAGGTTGTTTAAAAACCCATAAAGGGTGACCATATAGTTTTTATAGTCTATTTAAAACCTAAAAGGGTGCTCAACTAGCTTTATACTTAGTTAAAAACCCATGAAGGTGGCTAAGTAGTGTGTAATGGATGAAATTGGCAAATGACATCTTGAGCGACCTACAATACATGTGTGTTATATCTATATTTTATTCTATAGACTCCCAATTATTTATGATGTTATCTCGAGGTGATACAAAATTTAAAGTTGGAAAAGTGTTAGTTTGGGAATGTGTACACTAACCACTTGAATATATGAATGTTCCAGTGGATAAGAATGGATTTTTTTTGTTAGTAGTTATTATAAAAAATTATTACAATGTTATTCTATTTCTAGCTATGATCATGTACTTAGAATATTTAGCAATATAATACAAGTTGATATACCTATACACCAAGTATAAATATTGTGGTTAAAATAATATGGTTTTACAGATTATATTTTCCTTTAGATTGTAGTAGAATAGGTTGGATAATGTTGAGTAATATTGTATGAGGACCTTTTAATTAAGTTTCCCATAATTCATGAAGGACTGAGTGTAGACTTTGGATATGTGGAATGAATGTGTAATGAGTACCTAATAGTATAAACATTGTAAATAGTATTCATTAATTGGTTATTAATATTATGGCACTGTGTTCCCTACTATAGTTATATATTTTGTGTGTCTATATGTGTTACAACATTAATTCTCATGAAAAAGGATGTATCTTTTATGTAATAAAATTTGATAATTATGATATTGGATTTTATTTCATAATATCTCTATGTAATGATAACATTCCTTTGGAAATATATGTAATCTAATTCCAATAGTTATAAGACCTCTTAGAGATCATCTTTCCCCTACGAGTTGGCATTTGTGTATTCACACCTGATTATTGCCATTATTTATTTATCCAAGGAGACTTCTATAAGATTACCTAAGAGGGTGTTAAGCATCTATAATATTAGTATAAAATGAATACTTTGCAATTATTTCTCCTTTATCATAAACTCTTTCCTTAAATCATAGGAGCTATCCATGTAATTATCACATTTTGGTGAACCTAGGAACCTCTGCTAATACTCTATTGACTCCTATAACTAAAAATAACACTCCCCTATAGAATATAGTGAAACTTCATTAGATGATGGTATGATGGTAGAAAATGAAGGAACTTTAAATTTAGAAACTAAGTCACATGTGATTCAATAAGCTACACATAAAAAGAGTCCAAAAAGGGTATAATAGACATTGAAAATGTCAGACCTTATGAGGTCAAAAAAATAGGCACAATAAATTCACACACAATAGCATAGCAATCGAAAGAGTTCCTTAAATAAATTCAAGAAAAGATAGAAAATATTATCTTGTAAGACCTTCCTAAATAATAATTCAATGTTACATTTGACTCTGAAACCACTTCTTTCAAACAATATGAAAAGTTTGAGGCATGTAAAAAATTTATGAGAAGTGAGTATAATGTGTTAGTCAAGAATGAAACTTGAAAATTGATTGATCCTCCAATTGAATGTAAACCAATTGGATTAAAATAGGTTTTTCACAACAAATAAAAATAAAATGACTCACATGACAAGCACAAAGCAAGGCATGTTGTAAATGTATTTGTACAAAAAGAAGGAATTGACTATAATGAAATATTTGCACCTACAACAAAATGGACTATCAGTAGAACCATGTTAGATTTGGAATCTCACAATGGATGTAAATTTTACCAAATGGATGTCAAAACTACATTTATAAATCATGATCTCAAGGATAAAATGTACATGACACAATTTGAAGGTTTTGAAGTATAAAACCAAGAACAAAAAGTGTGAAAAGTGGAAAAATCATTGTATGGTTTGAAACAATTTCCAAGAATTTGGTATGAAAACCTCATTAATCACCTCCTAAACATGAAATTAAATGTTTTTATCTATAACATGCAACTATTTTTGTCAAAATAATTGTATTTCTAGTGGTGTATGTTGATGATCTGCTAATCCCATGAAACAATGAAAGATACACTAAAACTCTAAAACTAAAGTTGATGAAAAGCTTTGAAATGATAGATTTGGATTATTTTTATTACTATTTGGGTATTAAAGTAATTTAAAAAGTAAAGTATTTATTCATCAACCAATATAATTGCATTGGTAAAATTATGAGCAAGTTTAGAATGATAGATTGCAATCCTCTTAATATGCCCATGGAAAAAAATGAAATTGATTCAGAAGATACCACAGATTTAGTAGATGATACTAAATATACACAACTCATTGTAAGTCATATGTATGTGACCATAACTAGACCAAATATTTCTTTTCATATTGGTGTTCTTCCTCAATTCCTACAACAACCTAGATAAATTCACTGGGTAGCTATAAAAAAGAGTCCTTCGATATCTCAAAGGAACATAAATTATTGGGATTAAATAATTTATGGTGAGGGTGTTTAAAATAGTTGGGTACTCAAAATTAGACTATGTTGATGATTTTGAAGATGGAAAATCTACTTAAGTTTTTATAATGAATCTAAGATCAACAATTGTTAGCTATAAGTTAAATAAGTATCAATATTGCCAATTTACTCAATCGAATTATAGTATATGTCAAATTCAAAAGTAATTAGAGATATTTTGTGTTTTAAATGGGTTATTTAAAATTTATAGGAATAATATCCTTCCTCAACACCTCTCATGGTTGACAACACTTCTACAATTCAAATGGCAAAGATTCCAGTCTTTCATGATCGAACTAAGCACATCAACATCAAATTTCACTTAATTTTACATTGTGTGAAAGATGGAAGTGTAAATTTACTATATTTTTCTACTATAGTGCAACCAACAATCATCTTGATAAAAGCATTGGGATGAAATTATTTTAAAAATTTAAGAGGAATGTTTGGTATCTCAATAACTATTGGGTGGGGGGATGTAACATTAATGTATAATATATGTTATTAGTCTTAAGTATCATAATATTTTGTATTTTTTTAATCGATGAAGAGCCATCTGTAAGAATAAGAAGAGTCATCTTAGAAGGTGAAATGAACAACCATTCAACTAACTTTATCTATTATAATTTTTATTCTTTTCAAATTGAATGTGAATGCAATTTTATATTGCACCAAATATTGATTCTTGTCATTAGATTTAATACGTGGCATGACACTAAACAATTTTGTAACCCTATGGTTTTGTATCTTCTTATTTTGAGGGTCATTATACTTTCTCTCCCTTAACTTATGCATTAACCCTTTCCATTGTAATTTTGAAAATTTGGCCAATATGCTAGGTCATCTTAGAATCATTGTATAAATACAAGGTCTTGCTAATCCATGAAGGTGAATCTAGCATCTAGAGTTTAACAATCAAGAGAGAGAAGTGAGCATCCACTACACCAAGGGTCAAGTCTAGACTCAAGCTTTTTCATTCAAGTTATGCTTCATAATAGTACACACTTGTAACACTTATCCATCTTTGTCTCTCTACACATTCACTTATGCCAAAAGAGGTTAATTAATATTTAGTAGTTGCATTAATAATTTTTAGAGAAGAATATGTTGAAACTCTTTCTAGAGCTATTCCATCCACACATTAGATAAATATGTGCAATTTTAATTTCAAGCATGTGGGATTTGTAGTTGCAATGTTTCTTTGATAGTGTGTCTAACTCTATTATTATTACTTTATTTTGGAGTGTGTAAGCTAGTTCAAATATTAAATTAAATCATACAACATATTTTTTCCTACACATTTTCAAAGTGAAGGTAAAAATAAAATTAGGAAAGTGCAATAAATGAACATTAGAAAAAATATATGATGTAAAACTAAAATAAATAAGTCCAAAAACACACATATAGGATCAACAAGACATATATAGGATTGACATGTTGGGATTTATATGGTTGGGCATGTATATGACAAACCCATACAATTACGAGCACATCTTGGAGAATTGTGCAAGTCTATAAATCTAGGATAAGGTAAAATGCATTAAACACAATTATAATACTATCTTAGACTTAAACAAATAGTCAAGGTGATGCATTTCTTAACCTCTTTTTATTTTCATTTAATTACTTAACTTATGCTTACAACAATTGGCCTTGTTTCCATATTTAGCTAAATTTTGTTTTTCACCTATACATGTTTAAATCTACGTAATTGCAACATGTTTATTCTTATTTTATGTATAAACCAAAATTAAGGTAAACATAAATGGTGAACACCTACTCTTTCAAACATTAAACCCATGGTTTCTTTTAAAACCTCTTTTCTTACACTTTCATCGCTTGCTTCAGCTCTCATTTTCAATTTTAAATTATTTCCTTGCCCATTCATTTCCAAAAACCTAATTTCTAATTTACTTCTTACATTGTCCCAATCTCACCTAGAGTTTGATATATTTATTTCATTTCCTCTTAAAGGATTTTTCAATCATTTGAAACCATATTTTTAAATTTTTACCTTCATACCTTTGATTCATCATTAACTACACATTAATCATGCATAACATTCCTAAAAGCAATCTCAGTGACTTAAATAAAATCAAATTTTTAGATAATGAAAAGGTTAATAAATACCTTAATTAATACTTTAAAAAAAACTTTATACTTTTTAAAAAGTCATTAAAAAGGCTAAATAAATATGGGCTACAATATTCCTCATATAACTACCCCTAAAATTTATACTTGTGTTTTTAAAACTTATATGCCGTGTGTTCTTAAAACGTATATGCCTTGTATCTCGAATGCTTATTTTTTATCTCTTATAGATATACACTACATTTTCCAAAAATGAATCACCTATGAAAATATCCACCCCTTCACTTATCATTAATGATTTCTTCAACATCTAAATAAACTCAGTGAAGGCCCCATCATTATTACACCCAAGATAGACACCATGAATTATATTATAGATGATTAATAAAGGCAAATGCATATTTTACAGTTCAAACAACAAAGATTAAAAACCCAAATTATAAAAAATATATTAAAATCTAGACTATTTAAACATTGTATCTCATACTATGGTACTCACATTTCCTACTACTCATAAACCTCTACCAACTACTACAATCCCAAAAGCTATAATGTTAAACTATGAATGCATTTCAACCAAACCTATACTCTTTTTCAAAAAATAATATGATATAATTAAATACTTTTTGAATAAATACATGATAAACATTTTACCTATGCCAAAACAATGTGTGAAGCATAAGGCAACACCTTACAAGTCTCTTTTGCACATATCATTCAAAAAGAGGGCATTCCAAAAATAAGTGCATTGATTTAAGAAATGAAAATTAAGAGTTAGTTGATTGATGAAAATTAAATCTTCCTCAACAAGTACCCATTGGAATATTATTTCTAGTTTAGATTATTCAAACTAAACACACAAATTTCACAAAATAATGAAGTAAAATAGATAACAAAGAATAATAATAATAAACACACTCTAATAATTTCTTTGGGATATCAATACAATGATAAATATTAGATTTTATAAGTTTTTGTACTCCTACATTCATGGAGTCAAACTTCATCTTTAATTCCTTATATATCTCATCCCTATCTCCTAATATCTCTCTGTAATCCCTCTATTCTCTCTCACACACCTATCTCTTTACATGATCTGTTCTCACAAATCACTCACACACATAATTATATTATTCTACCTATATTATTATTAAATAAGTTGATAAGTCATATTAATAATAATATTAAAAATAAATATAATGTGAGCACTAACATTAGGCTATTCCTAACATTCCCCCCCCGCCCACCTTAGTGAGAACATGGTGGAAAAACATTCACACTCTCCCCTGTAGTATGTGTACCCCTATGGCATGCCCAACTATTTGGCTCATGACCTTGATCCAAAGAAAGGCTCACTCCTTCCATGGTTTTAAATAGGTTTCTCACAAACCTTGACATAAATAGGAACCTCATCAACTATCCACCTCCAATGGTTTTTTGGATCTACCACACACCTTTTCAAGATCCATGAACTATCTTACATTGGTGTTGTTTAATCTTTCAATATATTTTTACATTAGGAAAAAATGCTCATGCAGGATCTAAATTATTACAATATTTGAATAAGAATGTACTTTTATTCTTTATTTGTAACCATATAATGGAAACTATGAAAAATCACACCACAAAATATTTCACCAAATTATCTGGGCCCTATCATTGGTGACTAACAAGAGGCTTTAAAACCTCTAACCTCTATTTCCTCTGACTTCCAATAAGTGAAGTTGTTTACTCATCACATGTGTTGATGAATCTCAATTGTATGAATATTTTGAGGAGAAACTCCCCACAATCTGAACATCGTGTACAAACAAAAATGCATCTATGAGGTAAATATTATTATATTTTATAATTTTTGACATTGACTCTATATGACACCTAAGCCTAAATGACTTTGAATTTTTAGACATATAAAGATTTTGAATTTTTTGACTTGATTCTTTGACAAAAAGATGAATTTGACACTTTAGATTTTGGATAAACATGCTCTTAACATAAAAAATGACTAGAATACTGATTAATACTAGATAAAATAAGCCAACAAGGACCCAAAAATTGAATGCATTTTTTTTTTAAACTAAATTTGTAATGACTCCTAGACCATACAAACTCTCATTTTTTTAAACAAAACTCATATTCTCATAAATATTAAAAGACCACTGATAAAATAATGTGATTATGTACTATAACACCTAACAAAAAAATCAAATTGAATATTGGATTTATTAAAGACGATCCTAATAAATTAACTCTTACTACCAACTAAAATAAATCAATAATGACCATCTTTAATAAAATAGCTTTAAAAATTTATGCAACCTAATCTTAATGATGATTTTATTAGAAAACTACCTATTGACTTTAGCCTTTTATTATTTATTAACTTGTATATAACAAAGCACCACTAAAGTTAATGTTTTCTCACTATACTGAATATAAACCTAAAATGCCTTACGATTACAAGTATCATGGCCTTGAAGAATTAAACAAGCTCGAATTATTTCTTTTGATTTCATTTTTTTTTATCACCCACCATTGAGTAGCATATTATCACCATTGAGCATTCCAATCAAGATCACAGGCCAAGTGAGATCCGTAGCAGATGAGATGAGCTAGATAGAAGTGATTCTTTAATGATGATACCATCGATTCTTCCTTGGAAATATTTAGTAGAGAAATTGAAAATGCAAAATGAGAGAAAAGTTAATTCAATTGCATAAATGATATATTGAAAACAACAAATGGCATTCCATGCTTTTATTTCATAATACTTGTCGACTTTTACAGGTTGACAAACAATATCCCCAGACAAATAATGTTGTGGATGAATTGGAGAAATTAATGGACTTATAGATGATGATTCTCCTTCTGATATAAATTTTAGCTTCTTTGATAACATTATCCACTTTTTAATAAATTTAGGTTCAAATTTTATATGAGCTAGTTCCAAAATTGATAACTTTATAACATCTTAACATAGCCAATGCATAGACCATATAATGCAAATATGGATGTACCAACAAGGAGAGGCTAGATGACAAGGAAAGGTTGTTTCACTCTAAGTTATAGGTGAGAGGTAAGCCTCTGCATTTCATTATTGATAGTGGAAGTCAAAAGAATTTAATCTTTGCTAATGTTGTGAAAAGCCTAAATCTATCCATGAATTCTAACCCAAATCCATACAGTATTGGATGGTTGAGTCCAGGGAGAAACCTCCATGTCACCCACCAATGTCTTCTCTCATATGCAATAAAACCTTTCCAAGATGAGGTCTTATGTGATGTGGTCAATCTATATGTTTGTGATGTACTCTTTGGTCAGCCATTCATGTATGATCGACATGGAATCTATGAATAAATAACTTGAAGGATCACTCTCACTCTTGGAACACGGCATTACAGGGTACCAGACGTACCACCTTCTACATCTGTCTCTCTGATTAGTGCCAAGAAATTTGTTCTCATGGTGATCAAGCCACAAGAATCTAAAAGGGCCAATGTTACAACCCTGAATACACAAACAACACAACAACAAAATCAAATAGATACCGAGTTGAAGAAGTTCACGGCTTTCCATCTACAGACTGATGGTCAGATAGAAATGGTAAACGATCAAGCCCTGCACAGTTCCATAAATCACAATCCTTCCAAGTATGCATCAGGAATCAAATAAAAGTAAAACTACCACACTTGATGAAAAATCTTGATGAAATGGGGACCATTTATTCTCAAGGGGGGATGAATGATCTGGGTAACAATTCAAGCAACAATTTGGGTGATGGGTCCACCCCAATTGATGATGGAACTTCTAGGAGCCATAACTTTTGCACCGTAGCTCCAATTGACTCTCATTTGAACTGTTGGAAATATAATAATGAGGGGAACATTGTGAGATGGCATGGATCTCTTCTATATGAAGTTTAAACCCCAAAAACCCAATGGAAGTGCCCCAAATTTCAATTTTAGTAGTGCAGTCTAGAAAAAGTAAGTTTCTAAAAATATTAATTCCTCAAATTTTGTATTATTATAAATCATGGAAGTCAAACCACTTAATATTCCTCGAGATTGGTGACCTTCCACATCCCTCTCACACCTTCAAAACATGTATAAATGAAGATGTAACCCAAAATGGAAATCAAACATCTCTTCTCAGAGATAGGCATATGTTTGGGTCTGCAAATTTGATCAATAAAACATCTCTTCTTAGAGATAGCATTATTTGAATTGTGTTGTTCTTATTTATTGAATTACCTTTCAACCATATATTTTCAAGTTTTGGATCACTAACTTATATCTCCTGCTAAGCAGAATAGATAATAAAGAATAATAATAAACACACTTTGATAATTTCTTCAAGATATCAATACAATGATAGAGATTACATTTTATAGATGTTTGTACTCCTACATTCATGGAGTCAAAATTCATCTTGAATTATTTATATATATCATCCCTATCTCCTAACATCTCTCTAGCATTCATTTATTCTCTTACACACACTTATCTTTCTATGCAATTTCTTTTCACAAATCACTCACACACAAAATTATATTATTCTACCTATATTATTATTATTAAATGAGTTGAAAACTCATATTGATAATAATATTACAAACAAATATAATGTGAGTAATATTGTTAGGTTATTCCTAAAAATAGGTACATTAATTTAAAAGATAAAAATCAAGAATTAGTTGATTGAGGAAAAGTAAATCTTCTTCAACAAGTACCCATTGAAAAGGACATTATTTACAAATAAAAACATTTTAAAGATTCAAAAAAATGTCACTAATATTAATTCCATCAAATCAAATATTAATTACTTATGAGACATTGAGGAATTCCACATATATATCTTTCAAAACCCTCATATACCATAAAATTTGATTTCTTATGACTATTGAAATTTCTTCATCATCACCCACATGACATGTATTTCCAAGGAGTTCCCTCAATAATACAATAAATTAGAAGTAATCATTTAGTTCAAAAATGTTCAGAATTAATATAACAAAAAGATACATAATTGTTTACAATGGGTGAGTGCAAGAGGGTGAGGGACCAAAAAGTGGTACCCTATAAACCAAAAGTGTCTTTGTTTGAGTGGATATATAAATAAGTTTGGAAAAGATAAATGGATATCTACTAAATAAAAATGTTCATATATCTAAGCCAAAACAAATGTTTTATCTCCTAAAAGTTGTAAAAATGTGAATTTCTCATATGCATTTTAAAAAGATATATGTTAGAAACAAATATATATTTATAATATATATCCATTTCCTTCTCAAAAAATATTTTCATCTAAATTTGGGATTAATTTGAGTTTTGGATTACCAAACCTACATGTTCTTCTGTAGCACATGTCAAAGTTAAATTTCAGTCACATCCCTTATATTCACCCATGTATTTCATTTAGTTATTGATATTTTTAATCAATATGCCAAATGGGTTTTGATTTTTAGAATATGCATTTTTTAAAACTTAATTTGAAGTACTAATTAATACTAATTTAATTCTTTTAATGTATCTTAATGATCAATAAGTGCATATATTAAAAATAATAATAATAATAATTTGTTATATTTTTTTTGGTAACTTTTAATAACTATAACATTCATCAAATACAATATTTATAAATATAATAATAATATTTGATCATGTTTATTTTGGTGGAAAATTGATCTTTCATTTTTCATAAGGGATCAATTGAATAAATAATTAAAATTAATAAAAATTGATGCAAAAATCTTTGTAATGTTCTCCACATATCCACAAAACATTACCCCAAAAAATCATTTGATTAAAAAAAAAGCACGGTGTACATGTGCTCAAGTTGCTCTTTATGAATTTTTAAAATATGAGTATGTAGAGACCCAATATTTTCACAAAACCCTTATTCTTGTGTTTTATTCTAAATTTTAATTATTTGGAATAGTTGTACATTTTAATCCATTTTTAAGATGGTCATAAAACCACATGATTCTTTATTTTGTCTACTAATCCTAAAAAATCATCCTAATACTTATCTATAAAGTATCCATTAGTGTATTTGAACTACTTATCACCTGTTATATAGTCTTGCCTTGAGAAATAAAGCATGTTTGTCTATTGGACAAATTTAGACATGTACATGCCTATCTTGGACATGTTTTAACCATATGAGTTTGTCCTTTTTTGTTTTGAGGGTCCTTATACTTTAAATTATGCCCAACCCTTCTCATTAGAAGTTTCAAAAGTTTGTTAATGCGCACATGCCATCTTATAATCATCCCATTAATACAAAGTATTACTAATACATGAAGGGGAATATAATATCAATAGTTTAAGAATTGAGAAAGAGAATTGACCATCTATCATACCAAGGGTCAAGTCTAGAGCCAATAATCTTCATTCAAGTTATGCTTCACAAACTACACATTGTTGATACTTATCTATTTTGGTCTCTCTATACATTCTCTTATGTGAAAAGAGGGTAATTAGTATTCAGTAGTTTCATTGATAAATTTTAGGGAAGAGGATGTTGAAAATATTACTTGAGTTATTCCATCTAAATATGAAATAACTACGTGAAGTTAGGATTCTAAGCATGTAGAATACATATTTGTAACATTTCTTTGACGGTGAGCCCAAATCCATTATTATTGTTTTATTTTAAAGTGTGCAAGTTATTTCAAAGAGAAGATTTAGTCTTATAAAATATTCTACCCTACACATTTTTTAAATTGAAGGTATAATAACAATCAAGAAAGCATAAGACACTTATACCATAAATACTAGATTGTGAAATATACATAGATAGGCTTAGTAGCACATAGAGAATATCCACAACACATAGATAGGATTGACATGTTAGGATCACTATTGTAGGGCATGTACATGGTAAATTCATATAATCATGAGTGTGTATTAGAGCACTAGCCAATCAATAATGGATGAAGATGGGATTGTGAATTTCATGTGTAAGAGCTTTGCTTGACATTGAATTTAGTATTTAGTCTTCAGGTAAGTGAAATCATGTTTGTAAAGTACACAAGGTTTGGTGGTTTACAATACCATGATGATTAACTTTAAGCCACTAAACTATGGGTGTGTTTCAAGGGGTCAACATTTAATCCATTTGTATATTTAGCACTTTTTTTCACACATATGTGTTAAATCATATATGGTTAAATATTCTATATTTAACACTTTTACACATACATATGTGTTAAATTACATATGGTCAAACTGGATATACCATTTGGTCATGACCATAATTTAATTTTAGTGTTGTATCCTTGTGAAAAGGTATGACTATTGAATTTCCTCATCATCATTCACATGATATATATCTCCAAGTTCCCTTAATAATATAATAAGGTAGAAGTGATCATTTAGTTTATGAATTCTTGGAGTTCATATGATGAATAAATACATCAATTTTTCTAATGGGTGAATGCAAGAATATGGGGGACCAAAAAGTGGAATCTTGTAAACCAAAAGTGTGATTTTTGGTTTACAACAATTATAAAAAAATCATTGAAACCCATGATTGATTTCAAAATTATCCCATAGAAAGACATGAGAAAAAACAAACACATTGGAGTAAACTTAGAATTTTCCACTAGTGATAGTAGTTTTGAGATCCAATAGACAATTTATGTTGGACTCTTTAAATGACATACTACCATAAATCAAAGGGTGTAGCTTGAAAGGTAAAAGGTATGCCTAGAAATTTAAATGTTCCCTAGGATGGATCCAATTTCATTTTTATTGAAGTAACCAAAGAGGTAAGGTGAAGAATGATTATTTTTGGTATTGGGTTTTTCTCCATTGAATGGAGGAAGGCCAGAAGCTAAAGATGATACCTATGACTATAATTTGATGATGTAATTTATTAGCATTCACCAACATGACTCTTTTAATGTGACTTCTTTTACTCACATTTTTTTATGGGTAGCTTTCATATCAAAATGTATGTTTGTTTGAGTGAAGAGTGAAATAAATATCAGTTTGGAAAAGTTAAATAGATATCTAATAAATAAATATGTTTAGATATATGAGCCAAGATAGATATCCATTCAAAATGAATATTTTTCTCTTAAAAATTTATAAAAATGTAAAATACTCATTAAAAATTCTTATAATTCAAATGAATATGAATTTTAAAAATATATCTATTAGAAATAGAGGTTTATTTCTAATAGATATCCCTTGATGGAAAATTGATCTTTCCTTTTTAATAAGCATTAAATAATTACTTAAAAATAATATGTTTATTAAAAAAAATTATTACAACAATCTTCATTATGCTCTTCACATATTTATAAAAAAATTATGAAAAAAGTTTCATTTGATTTAAAAAAGTATGAAAAATATATACTGAAGTTTCTCTTTACAAACCCATAAAAATACGAGTATATAGACACCCCAATTTGATACAAAACCTTTATTCTCATATTTTATTCGCAATTAGCTTTATCTAGAAAACTTATATATTTTAACCTATTTTTAAGATGATGATAACCCACATGAGTCTCTGTTTGGTCTATTAATCCTAAAAAACATGCCAATCCTTATTTATAAGGTATCTATTAGTGTATTTGAACTACTTGTTACATGTTATCTAACTTTGCCTAAAAAATTATGACAAACCTATAACTATACAAGGCCATCTTGAATGTAACATGATTATAAATATATGTTATTAATCCCATGTGTTATAGTATTTTGTAATTTTATAATACACAAACATTCATTCCTAAGAATAGGAAGATTTATTTTAAAATCTAAAATTAATAGCCATTCACTAGTTTTATACATTGTAAAGTTTATTCTTTTCAAAATGAACATGAATGCTTTTTTTTTTTTTTTGTATCAAATATTAATTCACATGACTCCATTTAAATTCTGACTTGAATTTGGTATAAAAGCATAGGATTTCATTGGTCTTTATTCTTAATTCATTCTCCATTTAACCGACCAATCATATTCCTTCAAACATAGATTTCTAATACATGGGTTTTGTAGTAACTGTTCAAGGCATTTTTTTTATTCTTTTAAGAGTATAACATAGACATTTCACTATTGCATAGGAATTACTTGCTATTGTGGCACACTTTCAATTGTTATTTCCTTATTTTTGAACATAACATGATTTACTAGAAGTTGTTTTGAGGTATTTGACCATTTTTGGGGTTCTTTTTTAGGATTGTCTATCAATTTGCAGACCTATGTGGGGCATCCCAATTATATTTTGGTTGTATTTCCTTATATTAGACTATGCATTAATTGATGTGGCTGATTTGGTATATGTTTCACCTCATAAATCTGCAACAAAATCATTGGCTTGCATTTTGGTCATGTTAACTATTTTGAGTTGTGTAGCATCTAATTGGAATGTGTATTATTATATTTATGTTATGTGGAACTCATACAGTTGTATATTGGTGTTTTTGGACCTTTGGTGGATGTAAATATTTCATGATTAAGTACCTAGAGCTAAAACACCTTCCAATAAGCCATTACAAGGAATTCCACTTGGTGCCATACAAAATTAAGTTAAAATTCAAACTTTTGTGCTTTTTCAGTTCAATTAAAAGTATAAACAAAAGTAGATAAGAATTTAAAGCTATTGAAAAACATATAATTTCATTTTGGATAGTGAATATTCCCACAAGGGAATAATAGCAATTTTTATTTCATTTTTTACTTATCAAAGCAATTATGTAAAATTGTAAAAGAAATCAATTTTTAAAATTCAAGTAAAATTTGAAAAGAAATCAAATTGTGCAAATATAAAATAATAAAAATGCAAAATTTGGTATCAGCATTGCTTGTGGTTCACATTTACAATTCAAGTCATTGTGATCAAATTGTTACACTTTTAGCCTTACATAGTTGTAATAATGGAATTTGTGGCTTCATCCATATAAATTATTAAGGAGAAATAAGGAAAAAAACATATTTTTGCATTTTATCTATTACCCATTTTTGACTATCGCTAGATGTAATTTATGAAATTAAGAAGAGAAATATGAGTATATAGGGCTGTCACACCTACACATAAGTACTTATCTTTAAGCAAGTTTCAAAGATAAAATAAATATTTTTCACATACGACCTAATTAACACATGCCATTATGTTCTAAATTATTTAATGTCTATTTCACATAGCCTCAAGTGTATAAAAAAGATGATATTTTTCCACATACTAACATGTATATAATAATGGAAAACATATAGAGAGGTTTGGTAAATGGGTTTGGTGGTCTATCAAAAATGGGACATTTTGAAGTGATAAGGAACATTTCCATCTCCCTTCATTTGTAAACATGTATTCTATAAAGGATCTTCAATGGCATGTGGTTCAACATTTGGAGAACACACTAATCGACAAACAAACCTAGTTAAAATAGTCTAGACAGGTGGAGAATACACTAATCTTCACTGGCATGTGGTTCAACATTTGTGACAACAATGATAAACTCATTGAACCAAAGGATGAAAAGGATATTCCACCATGCTCATAGAATAAATTTAAAGCATTGGCCATGATGAGGACCTTACTTGATTTAGAGGTGTTTCATCACATTCATGGGTGAAAAAATCCATGGAAATATTTTCACAAATTAAAGGAACTTTATCATTCACACTCAAAAATAGAGTTCATACAACTATAGTTGAAACTGTTCAATCTAGAATTGAAAAAGGAGAATGTCATCAGTTTAGATTTAAATTCCATATAATTAAGCATGATATTGATGTTGTTTACATAAAAAATTATGTTTATATGATCAAATTCATAAAGGATCTTCTTCCTACCTACTCAACCTATATGGATTCATTGTGAGAAAATATTTTTTTGAAGACTCTCACTTTTGATCAGTTAGTTGAGAAAATGATCAAAAGAGGAAAATCCTTTAGAACAAACATAAATTCCATAAGATAAAAAATTTATTATGAAAATCAAAAGGTAAATTATTCTAATAATTTGATTTAGATTTTTTGGGAATATTAGAGTCTTATTCCTAATTTAAGCTAAGGGTCTTAAACAAAAAATCATTAAATAATATTACAATAATTACAGTACTAATTTGTATAATTTATTGTCTTTTAAACCTTTATAAAAATAGTAATAAATAAGGAGAAATATAACTTAGTTTAAAACTAGATTGAGATGGCTGAGATAGAGGCTGAAACTAGCTATACAGGACTGGGATAGTGTTGCAAATCAAAATATGGCTTTCATTCAGTGAAAGGATAGGAGCACAAAAAATAAGATACTTTAAGGTTCAACACTATAGTCCACTTTTGTCACTGTTGTCTAAACTAGTCATAGAGATCTAAGTTTTTTGGGTTTTGTTCATTATTTTTATATGAGGCTGCCTATGAAATCTTAAGTGTTGAATGCCAACAGAGCTCCTTGTAGATATTATTTAATATTCAAACCTTAGACCTTCATTATGCTTAAATAAAACTTGAGAAAGAGAGGGAGTTAGTGTGTGTAAGATGCATTGAATGTGTGATCCACACCCCTTGTGAGGGCACATTTCCTACATACCAATACTTCAAAGAGGGATCAATCCATATGTAGTTCTCCCACCTAAATGTGCTTTGTGAAATAGTGTTATGTGGATGCAAAAATGTCAAATTGAGAGTGCTTGAGGTGGCTAGGGATCGGTATGAGAGTTTAAATGTGTTTACAACTATGTTGGGTGACTGTATGTAGAGAATAAAAAAGTTTGCTTTAGTAGTTTGCTTGTATTCTTGGTTGCTTTATAAGATTTGTCACCTCCCTTTGTTATTGACCTTTGGATGGAATTTTATAGGGAACGATTGATCATGGGTTAGATGTATTCATGCTAGACTGACATGCTGAAGGATAGGAATCAGATGAAAATGGTCATTTGGGCTCAAAATACAATTGGATAGGAGCACCAAAAATGGTACACCCTAGGGTTCAGTGCTATAGTCTAGGTATGGCACTCCTATCCTATAGGCTCAGGACTTGGGGGGAAGAATTGGCTTGGAAAATAGAGCTTGGTTGAGCTAGAATGATCATTTAGAAGGCTATAGATGACTAAAAATAAGTGAAAAAGGTACTTAGGAGGGCCATAAGATAATGCAAATATGAACTATGGCTAGGATGTCAAAAACCACACTCAAACTACTAATTTGAGCATTTTATATGACTACATTTCCCCCACCTTTATTCTAGTGATATAGCAAAATGAAATACTAGAATAGAAGAAAAATTAGAAAGCATACCTAAACTTAACTACAAAGGTAAATCCCATAGAGATATGTGATGCTAAATGATGTTGGGTATGTGTATGGTATGTGTTGGGTATATGATGAGTATGTGTTATACCAAGATTGATATCACAAATGCAGCTAAGTGCTCAATTCCTCGAGAGTGGTTCAAGATTGCAAAGGCTGGCCCTTTAGCTCCATCGTCACCCACTAAGTGAATTTATGTGATCATGTGTGTGTTAATTGATGTTTGGACTGTGTGTCCAATCCCTTTAAATAGGTGGCTCAAGAACACAAAGGTTAGCTAGTCCTTTAGATCCATCACTGCCCACTAAGTGAAGCTATGAACTAATATCAATATGAATGTGTGTCATATGAGATGGATCCTAAAACCTATGAATGATTTGTAATTTGACAATGTGGCATGTATATTTGAATGTGTACTAAACACTGGGCTAATCTTAGTCACTTTGAAAGGTGGATATTAGGCTTGTATGAAAGTTAATTCAAAACTGAGAACTAGGATTATAAGAAATCCACTTGAAGATGATTCCAACCACTTTTAGATGGAATAAGACATGCAAATACTAATAATTCCTAGGTAATACACTAAACTTAGAAAGAAAAGAAAGCCAATGTGTCATGCACATTACCCCTAATTACTAGTGTTTGTAACATGGATTTTAATCTAGAATTTATACCTACTACCCAACCTAAAACTATAATTGAGAGCCATCATGCCATGAATGATGCCCCCTATATTTGGATTCTCTAAGAAAAATTATACTAAAATTGCTCAATCTAAACTAAAATGTTGCTGAAAATTTTGTAACTAAATTTACCTTTCTGCTTATTTCTAAAAAAATTGGGTAGTTTGATATTTGGATAGGAGCATCAAAAATAAGACACCCTACTATCTGATGTTGTAGTCCAAGTGTGGCACTCTTTTCCTTTGTTCTTTCTAATTATTGTTCTATATTCATCACTATTTTCTTGGTCTATTTTTCCTAGTTTGGGTTCTAGTTGATGTTCTGAGTGTTATAAAAACTTATTTTCCACTAATAGAAGGATCTAATATCTTTGACAAAACCCCTATTTAATTCTCTCTCTTATGAGGGTAGGAATGAAGACCCTACAATGACTTCCCTTAGAAGAAAGAGCCCTACAAGTATGTTATGTTGTGAAATACATGATATAGCAATGATAATCGAAAAAAAGTCTCAAGATATAGCATAGTTTGTTTTGAAGATTTTTAGATCAATAGGGGTATGCCTAGATAGATGTAAAAAATGTAATAACATGTGTAATGTATTGAAATGAAACTAAAAAATATGGTTAGTTGTTAGTTATCAATAAGGGATGGAGTATGATGTCTATCATGACATCCAAGAAAATGAGATAATGCATGATATGGATCATGGCATTGCATACAATTGAGAAGAAAACAAGAAAAAAAGCATGCATGGCAAGAATCAAGAAGCATATAAGAGTGGCGAAGGGGCTAAGTAAACAAGGGACATGGGTACATGTCACTCAAATTGGGAAATCAAGCATACAAGGTATGTTTAATTGCCACATACACATATAATTGAAAATAAGCAAGGTTGTCACGAGGGCCATAGGCACATATAAGAGTACAAGCAAAGGGCATTGGCAAATATCCTAAGGCACACCCAAGAATAGAAGCAAAGGAAATTATCAAATGTACTAAGGCACACACAAGAGATAAAATAGGAATTGAGAAATGCAATCACATATAGCTATGTAAAGTAAGAAAATAAAGCATGTAAATGTTGGAAAATAAAATCACATCTAAATAATCAAAGCAAGAAGTGAAAGTATTCAAGACATGTAGTACAAGATTAAGTAGATGTTAAGAAATACATAAGTGCTATATACTAGTGAGTATTGATAGAATATTCTTTATAATCTAATAAGTAATGTACTTCAATCATAATAACTAGAGTGTGTGGTGTAGAAATGACCTAGCTTGGATGGTGTAGTCATGTAGAAGATGTCCCCTGTGGGTAGATATATCATTGTACGTCTTGAATGTATAATTAGGATTCCCCCTCAATGGGTAGATTGAATCAATCAAGGATCTGGGTGTCACTGCACACACTCCAAGAATATCAAGTGAAGCATGGTAATGTAGATAAATTGACAAACAATATCATAGAATAGCAAAATGTAAGTCCAACATGATAGTAGAAAGGTAAAGCATGGATAGTGCATAAAATTGAAATATTTTTGGTATTTTGAGTTATTTGAATGTTTTTGGATTTTTAAATATTTGAATGTTTTTGGTATTTTGAAATATTTTAATGTTTTTGGTATTTTGAGTTATATTGTTTTTTGGTATTTTGAGTTATATTTTTATGTACAAGCAAACATAAGGAGACTATGTATAAGTAATTGAAAAGAAACTATATACAAGAAAGACTAAGAAGAAATGATACTAACTATGAGTCTCATGAGAGACTCCCTATCATGGTGTCATGTATCAAGGAGAGGGATCATGTGTGATAGTGAAACATGATGGAAGGGTTGAGACTATGACTCTAAAAGCTATGTATGTTATAAATTCTCTAAAATCTCTATAGTGGAAAGTGACTTCGGGGTCTCTTTGTAACTCTAAGAAGTTGATGCAACTATAGGGCTCTTAAAGACCCATCTGGTAGTAGAAAAAGCTCTCTAAAAGTGTGCTCTATGTATAGAGTCATGAGACCTCAATGATACTTCCCTGGGTGTGAATACTATAGATGAAAAATAAATAGAGTCCTAAAACTATGGTTTCTATAAAATAGGCCTCTATGGAAGTGTATGGACAATCTATGTTGGAGAGGGAGGCCTTGACTGTGTCAGAATCTGAACTAGAGAAAGAAATATAACTAATGGAGAAGCTAAAACTGGTGATTGTAGAGTAGTAGATGGCTCTGAAGTGGGGAGTGATAACTCATATAGATCTCTACCAATTATAAAAACTTGATTAACATGAATGAATTTCATGAATTTGTGAACTATAAAAGGTACTACACAAATTTTCTAAATCTATGATCGACCAAGAAACATATCAAAAACTCATGCACTAAGAATAATAGTAATTGGTGTAGCCACATATGTTGGACCAACTTGTAGAGGAAGCACAATGTTACCCAATGAACTCTGTATGTGCCCATTGAATCTACTAATAACTATGTCCATCAGAGTGATATCCTAATTTGAGTATCCCAAATGTTGTAATAATGTCATAATACACATGTTCACATTGGATTTATTATCTATGAGAACAATATAAATGGGATGATTATCAATGTAGGCTCTGATAAAGAATACATGGTAATCTAAATCATCCTCAACTATCTCATACTTTGAGAAGGAGATGGAAGGTCTAGCTAGAACTCTAGAATTATACACACCAATCATGTTTCTCAAAGGATGTGATGCAACTGAGGGTGCCCAATATGTAGTTGGTGGAGGGTGTGCATGATATGCATGGTGAACACCTGATGTATCCCCTATCTCTTGTTTAGAATGTTGTGGGAAAGGGTTTGAGAAAATTTTCAAAACATTATCTTGTGTTTGATTTCCTGAGGAGGCTCAACTAGAGTCCCGAGATAAATAAGATTGACATCTATCAAGTCTTGTATCTTGTGTCACAAACTAATGCATCCGTTCATTATTTGTCTTGGTGCCCTGTGAAAATCACAAAATGCATTTTGATCATATCCACATGGAAGATTCTTTGTTGTATCAACTTCCTAAATAGGAGTGAGAGATATGATATTGCATTCCAATAACTACTATAAGACTGTGGTTGGAGATACTAGTAGATTGGTAAAGGCTTACTAAGGAGGTGTTGATAAAACCACTCATTGACGAGGCTCTAAAGCTGAATTAACTATAGGTTGATTTTGACTTTTTCTATCATTAACCTAGGCTTTTGTACTTGATTTTGCCCATTGAAATTAATTTGACTTCCCTTTCTTTCAGTGTATGACATAACTCAGTGAAGGAAGAGAACCCTTTGAGCATTATTGACTCATGAAAAACTAGCAGAAGACTCTATTTAAAGAGATCTTGTAAATTTTGATCAGCCGTGGGGCTAGTCATTTTATCCAAGATAGTATTATATCGAAGAACATAATTTGTAAGATATTCATTTGACTTTTGTTTCTATTGTGTAACTTAGGCATAAGAAGCTGTCACCTAGGTTAATTCTGAAATGAGCTAGGAACATGTTAGTTAAAGGATTGAATGCATTGATTGACTGATTTGATAGACTATAGAACCATTGTAAAGCATAATCTTTTAAACTCTATGGAAATATATTGGTTAGTAACCAATCATTTGGCACATAGTCCAAGCATGATATGTGAAAAATTCTTAAGTGTGTCTCCGGATCACCCTTGCCATCATATAGAGTGAGCTTGGGTTGAATAAAACCTGGTGGTAAGGGTGTCAAATCAATATTATTAGTCAATGGTGTATGAAGTAGAGAAAAATAATCCAAGGCCTATATTGGTCTAGAGGCACCTTACTCAAGATGTAACACCTTAGATTGAAGAGAGATTATTTCTTGTATAAGGGAAACCACATCGAGAGACAAAGATATAATGCAATAACTAGTGGTTCCTCATAGGAAATTTAGGTTGTTATAAGGGGTTTTTGAGACATATTTTCCCTCATAATGTCATTTACAATGAGTTGATCTGAAGGAATGGAAGACTCAACTTGTTTAGACTTTTTAATTTCCATGATAGATTGCAAGATAAGAGTATGATCTCTAGGTTATTCCCTAAATCTTTCTCTAAAACTTTGTAGAATCTATTATTTGTTGATGGCATCATTATCAACAATAGGTGAAAGTGGATCAAGAACCCCCTATGGTGGGTCATGAATATCAGTGTATGTATCCTCATTGTTATTCTCATACTGCTCATTGTCAAAATTATCCTCATGGAAATTAATATAATCTAGATGTGTAGGATCTATATTAGGAAGTTGAGCTTGTTGTTTATCTATAGTATATGGTTGGGTTAAAGGAATTTGGGTGAATTCAAGAGGGTTGCCACTAAGTCTTGCACTTTGTCTCAAAGGAAGAGATTCAAGGAGCTTAGGTGGCATAAGAAAAACAACTTGAATAATGAAAGAAAAGATTAAAAAAACAATCAAAACAATGAACTAGAATATACATAAAAAGGATACGAAGCTCACAAACATGTAAGGTGATACCTCAAAAGCATGAGACCTAGCATAGGTAACTAGGATTTGAAAGAAAGTGATTTTTAAAATTACTAAGGTAAATTTAAAAAATTAGATGTGAAAGTCTGATTTAAAATATACAAGAAAAATCATAAAAATACTATAAAAATATTGAGACCTAGTATAGGCAACTAGGGTTTGAAGGAAATAATTTTTAAAATTACTAAAGTAAATTTTTAATGATTAAATGGAAATTTTGATTTAAATATGCAAAAAATATATAAAAAATACTGGAAAAATATCAGGACCTAGTATAGGCAACTAGGGTTTGAAAGAAATGATTTTTAAAATTACTATGGTAAATTTAAAAAAATTAATGTGAAAATTTAATTTAAATATGTAACAAAAAAAATTTAAAAAATTTGGAAAATTTAGCAAGGAATTTGCCCTAGGGTTTTTGTGTACAAATGAAAAAATTCAAGTTCACCAAATGATTTAGATTTTTGGGGAATATTAGAGTCTTATTTCTAATTTAAGGGTCTGGAATAATAAATCAATAAATAATATTGTAATAATTAAAATACTAATTTATATAATTTATTGTGTATTTTAAACCTTTCTAAAAATAGCAATAAATGAGGAGAAATATAACTTAGATTAAAATTAGACTGAGATGAATGAGATATAACCTGAAACTAGTTATACAAGACTGGGACAGTCTCACAAATCAGAATCTAGATTTTATTCAATGAAAAAATAGGAGTGATGAAAATAAGACACTTGGAGGTCTGGCACTATAGTTCACTCCTACTACTATTGTCCAAACTAGTCATAGAGATCTGATTTTTGTGGTTTTCATTCATTATCCCAATATGAGTCTTCTTATGAAATCTTAAGTGTTGATTGTTAACAGAGATCCTTATAGAGCTGATTTAATCTTCAAACCCTAGACCTTCATTATGCTTGAATAAAATTTGAGAAAGAGGGGGGCTTAGTTTGTGTAAGATGCACTGAACATGTGATCCACACTCCTTGTGTGGGCATGTTGTCTACATACCAATACTCTGAAGAAGGATCAAGCAATATGTAGTTCTCCCAACTAAATGTGTTTTATGCAAAAGTGTTAAGTGGATGTAAAAATGCAAAATTTAGAGTGTTTAAGGTGGCTAGGGACTGGTATGAGAGTTTGAATGTGTTTACATCTATGTTAAGTGATTATATGCAGAGAATAAGGAAATTGCCGTAGTACTTTGCTTGTATTTTGGCTTGCTTTGTAAGATTTATCACCTCCTTTTGTAAATGACCATTGGATGGACTTTTATAGGGAACTATTGATCATGGGTTATATGTATTCAAGCTAGGCTGACATGATGAAGGATAGGAATCAGATGAAAATGATCATTTGGGTTCAAAATGTAATTAGACATGAGTGCCAAAAATGAGACACCCTAGGGTTTGGTGCTATAGTCTAGGTATGGCAATCCTATCCTACAGGCTCAAGATCTGGGAGGATATAATTGGCTTGGGAAATAGAGCCTGGATAAGCTATAATGATCATCAAAAAGGCTAAAAATGACTGAGAATAAGTACAAAAGGTACCTAGGAGGGTCATAAGAGAATGCAAAGAGGAGCTATGGCTAGGATGTCACAAACCACACTCAAACTACCAATTTTAACATTTTATATGACTACATAATTGAAGAAATGAAAATGGAAAATGGAAAATGGAAGAATAAAATGTGACGCAAAAAATTAGACAAAAACAATCAACAAAATTTGAATGTAAAATAATACTTGTTGCATTGAAAATGTTGTGATAGAAAATGGAGTCATGAGACCCATGAATTCAAGACACCATGGGATATAATTGAAGCCTACAAATAATAGAAAGTAGAAAAGGAGAAGAATAAAAACTTAGAATCTGATTAAACTTAGTTCTCTTGTAATTATATGTTTTCCATCTCTGACAAAGAGAATAATGCTTTAGAAAGCTCAACCTAGGATATGTATTGAGTTTTAGATACTGGTGACACTTAGTATATGAATTCTAAATGGAATTATATGAGTATATTCATGAATAAAGTTGTGAGCTAATATGTTTGTTAGAAAAGACAAGTTTGTGACCTCAAGGCAAGGGTAAAATAAAGTTCAAAGGACTATGAGATGATGCTCACCATCATATGTTAATCTTAGTGTGAAAATGGGCAAGACCTATTTCCTCTCTCTACATTTATAGGAATAAAAATCTCAAAAAAAGTATGCCTCTACAATAGTTCACCATTAACAAACCTATAAATGAAGACTCCATATGAAGTATAGTGTGGTCATCTCCATTAAGTGCAACATGTTCATATTTTTAGATTGGCATGCTACACATTTATAACAAATGATAAAATAAACAAATTATAAAACATGAGTCACAAATGCACATTTTAAGATAATGAGTCTTCAAAGGCATACAGGTTATCTAATGAAAACACTAAGAAATTTCCCATCATAAGGGAAGTCAGCCTTTGTGAAACTATAAATGACAACTCAAGCATAAGTTGACAATTTAACAACTAGAAAAAGATGTTAAAAATGTCTTTTTTAGTTTTTTGATATGGAGGTTCCAAATAGTGAATATGGGACCTAAAATTACAAAACACTTGAATCTCTATTGACTCTTGTAACTAAAAATGACATTCCCTTGTAAAAGATAGTGAATCTTCATCAGATGATGGTATGATAGTAAAAAATGAAGGATATTTATATTTAAAAACTAAGGCACATGTGATTAAATAAGTTACACAAAAAAGATTCCAAAATGGGTGGAATAGACATTTAAAAAGTTAGACACGATGAGGTCCAAAAAATAAGCATAATAAATTTACACATAACTAAATAGCAATCAAAAGAATTCCTTAATTAAATTCAAGATAAGATAGAAAATCTCACATTATAAGACCTTCTTGAATAATAATTTATTTCAAACAAACTAAAAACTTTGAGGCATGGAAAAATATTATGAGAAGTGAGTATGATTCATTGGTTAAGAATAAAACTTGGAAATTGGTTGATCCTCCAATTTTATATAAACCAATTGTCTTAAATTACATTTTTCATAACAAACAAATAAAAAAACTCACATGACAAACACAAAACAAGTCTTGTTGCAAAAGGATTTATGAAAAAAGAAGAAATTGACTACAATGAAATTATTGCACCTACGACAAAATGGACTATCATTCAAACTATGTTGTATTTGGTAGCTCACAATGGATTTAAAGTTCACCAAATGGATGTCAAAACTACATTTATAAATGATTATCATAAGGATAAAATGTATATGACACAGCTTGAAGGCTTTGTAGTATAAAACCAAGAGCAAAAAATGTGAAAACTAGAAAAATCTTTGTATGGTTTGAAACAATCCCCAAGATCATCATGGTATTTAAAACTCATTAATCACCTCCTGAACATGAGCTTAAATGTTTTGAGTTTTAATATGCAACTATTTTTTTCAAACAATTTTATTTATAGTGGTGTATGTTAATGATCTAATCATCCCATGAAACAATGGAAGATACGCTGCAAAATCAAAATTAAAGTTGACCAAAAAAACTTTGAAATGATAGATCTTAGTTATCCTAATTACTATTTATGTTTTGAAAGTAATTAAAAAACTAAATTATATATTCATCACTCAACATAAGTACATTGGTGAAATTATGAACAATTTCAAAATGATAAATTACAAGCCTCTTAGTATGCCCATGGAAAAAAATATTAAATTGATATCTTAAGATACCATAGATTTAGTGTATGCTACCAAATATAGATAACTCATTATAAGTCTGATATATGTGACCAAAACTAGAGCATATATTTATTTTCATGATGGTATTCTTTCTCAATTCATGCAACAACCTAGAGAAACTCACTGGCTAGCTGGAAAAAAGAGTCCTTCAATATCTCAAAGGAACATAAAATGTTGGGATTATATACTTTAGGGCAACAACCTTCAAAATATTTGCATACTCAAAATTTGACTATGTTGGGGATTTTGAAGATGGAAAATCTAATTTAGTTTTTATAATGAATCTAGGATCAACAATTGTCAACTATAAGTCAAATAAGAATCAATTTCGGTAATTATTCAATAGAATTAAAATATAGGGTAGGCTCAAAGGCAACTAGAGATGTTTTTTGTTTTAGGTAGGTTCTTTCAAATTTATAGGAACAATATGTTTCCTAAACATCTCTCACGGTTGACAACACTGATGTAATTTAAATGGTAAATAATCTAGTCTTTCATGATCGAACCAAACACATCAACATCAAATTTCACCTAATTTTACATTGTGTGAAAGATGGCAGTGTAAATTTTCTATATTATTCTACTATATAACAACCAACAAACATCTTGACAAAAGCATTGGGAGTAAATTATTTTAAAAATTTAAGAGGTATGCTTCATCTCTCAATGATTATTGTGGGGGATGTAACATTATTATACAATATATGTTATTAGTCTTAAGTGTCATAAGATCTTGTGTTTTTTTAATATATGAAGATCCATCCATAGGAATAGGAAGAGTCACTTCACAAGGTGAAATGAAAAACCATTCACTAACTTTATATATTGTAATTTTTATTCTTTTTAAATTGAATGTCAATATAATTTTAGATTACATCAAATATTGATTCTTTTTATTAAATTTAATGTGTGGCCTAACACTAAACATGTTGTAACCCTATTTATTTGTCTCTCTTTTTTTTAGGGCCATTCTACTTGCTCTCCCTTAACTTATGCATTAACCCTTTCCATAAAAAATTTCAAAAGTTGGATAATATGTTAGGTCATCCTAGAATCATCATATAAATACAAGGGCTTGATAATCCCTAAAGGGGAGTCTAGTTTATAGAGTTTAAGAATCAAGAGAGAAAAGTGATCATCCATTACACCAAGGGTCAAGCCTAGACCCACAATTTTCCATTAAATTTATGCTTCACAATACTACAAACTTGTAACACTTATCCATCTTTGTCTCTCTACACATTTGCTTATGCCAAAAGAGGGTAATTAGCATTTAGTAGTTACATTTATAACTTATAGGGAACAATATGTTGAAATCCTTTCTAGATCTATTCCATCCACACATCAAAGAAATATGTGCAATTCTAATTTTGAGCATGTGGGATATGTAGTTTGAATGTTGCTTCAATAGTGTGTCTGACTCCATTATTATTATTATTATTATTTGGAGTGTATAATCTAGTTCAAATAGAAAGTCCAGTCATACAAAATATTTTTTCCTACACATTAGCAAAGTTTGTTAAGGTGTGGAGCTAAAAGCTTCACCAAGTGAGCAGATTGCAGAAGTTGCAGGTTTACATAGTCACCGGCATCGGTCAAGAGTGACCGACGTCAGTCAGGAGTAGACCAGGAGATGCCGGCGTCGATCATGGATCGGCCGACGTCGGTCACAGGCAAATAGGCAGGAACCAACGTCGGTTACCTGTGCATCCAAAAAGCTATTTCTATGGATAGAACAGAGTGTTTGCATGGTAGGATTAAGTGTTAGTCTTAAGTCTGCATCTCTATTATTAGTAAGACTGTTTAGAGCCCTTGATTAGGAGGTGCATCTGATGGCTGTAGTTATATGCTCATGTTTCCTAATTATTATATAATAGGATAGATCTTCATAGCTTAGTGTGTATAATGTTGAATTAAACAGTACAGAATTGTATATGTGAATCATTCCAAGTTGTTGGAGTTGATTGTAATTGAGAGAGAGAGCTCTTGAGGGAAAGAGATCTAGAGAGAGATCTGTACATCTGAGAGAGGTGTGAAAGAAAAGAAGTTTCTTCAATTGTATTCCTTCTGTAAAGAGTTTAATACAAGTTTTCAGGGTGGTTTCTTGTATCTCTTGTTCTTTGCTATTTTTTATTCTAGTTACTTATCTTTCTAGTTTAATTTCATATTTATTGCTTTCATATTGTAATAAACATTATTGGTTGATCCCCCACAAGTGGTATCAGAGCTCAGGTTGACTAACAGGTGTTTCAGATTTGGTTAGTGTCTATTGATTACAAGGTACTCACAGGGGTCTCTGCAGGGATTTCTGTTTGAGTGGGAGAAGCAATGGCAGAAGAAAGTAAACTAAGAATAGAGAAGTTTAATGGCAAGAATTATCAACATTGGAGAATGCAGATAGAGGATTATCTGTATCAGAAATATCTATACTTACCATTAGATGGGATTGCAAAGAAGCCCACAGACATGGATGATGAAGAATGGGAAGTTCTTGATAGAAAGGCTCTGAGGTCTATAAGACTGAGTCTGGCATCTACTGTGATATCTAATTTATCACAGGCAAAGTCAACGGTAGAGTTAATCACTACTTTAGCAAATTTATATGAAAAACCCTCAGCTTCAAATAAGGTATATCTTATGAAGCAGTTATTTAATTTGCGAATGCAGGAAGGTGGATCTGTATCTAATCATCTAAATGATTTCCATGGAATTGTAAATCAATTAAATTCAGTCAAAATAGTGTTTGATGATGAAATTAAAGCTCTTTTAATATTATGTTCTTTGCCTGAAAGCTATCATAGCTTGGTAATGGTAGTTAGTAATACTGCATCTGCTTCAAATATTTTAAAAGTAGAGGATGTTGTTAGTGTAATCTTGAATGAAAAAATTCACAGGAAAATCATAGAGGAAACATCAGGGAATGCTTTAAGTTTTGAGAACAGGGGAAGGCAAAAAGAGAAGAGCAAGAAAGGGAGATCAAGGTCTAAGTCAAAGGTGAGAGGTAGATCCAAATCTAGAAATGGCAGGAAGCCACAATGCTGGAATTGTGAAAAGATAGGGCACATAAGCAAAGATTGTTGGTCAAAGCCTAAGGAGGACAATCAGCACGAAGGAAAAGAAGAAGCAAAGGTTGTAGGTATTGCACAAGATGCTTTAATATTCTCTTTGCATAATAATATAGAATCTTGGGTTTTAGATTCTGGTGCATCTTTTCATGCTACCCCTAATAGAGAATATTTTAGTGACTATGTCCATGGAGATTTTGGAATAGTGTATTTAGGGGATGATGAGCCTTGTAAAATTATTGGCAAAGGAAAAGTGTAGCTAAAAATGTAGAATGGCAACACATGGGTGTTGAGAGATGTCATGCATGTTCCCAGCTTGAAGAGGAATTTGATTTCTACAGGAAAGTTAGGGGATGAGGGTTGTACAGTAACTCTCATAGCTGAATCTTGGAAAGTGACCAAGGGTGCACTTGTAATGGCCAGAGGTAAGAGAGTAGGTACTCTCTATTTATTTAATTGTGTTACTAACAATTCTCCTTTTGTATTATCTACTTCAGATGTGGATGCAAATTTGTGGCACTCTAGGCTTGACCACATGAGTGAGAAGGAAATGTCCATTCTTAAGTCAAAAGGTAAGCTTTCAGATTTGAAAAGCATAGATCTAGATTTTTGTGAGCACTATGTTTTTGGAAAACAGAAGAGAGTGAGTTTTCTCAAGATTGGGTCAACAAAGAAGAAGTATAAGTTGCAGCTTGTTCACACAGATGTGTGGGGACCGGCTCAAGTTGCTTTTATTGGAGGATCACAGTACTATGTTTCGTTCATAGATGATGCTACAAGAAAGGTATGGGTCTATTATATTAAGAAGAAATCTGATGTATTTGAGACTTTTAAGGTTTGGAAATCCATGGTTGAGAATGAAACAGGTAGAAGATTGAAGTGCCTGAGATCTGACAATGGTGGTGAGTTCTACAGCTATAAGTTCAACTGGTATTGTTATATGCATGGAATCCACAGGCAAAAGATGGTTCTAAAGACACCTCAGCAAAATGGAGTTGCTGAAAGGATGAACAGAACAATAATGGAGCATGCAAGATGTATGAGATTGCATGTTGGTTTGCCCTTAGAGTTTTGGGTAGAAGCTTTTGACACTGCAGTGTACCTAATTAACAGAGGACCCTCTACAGCTCTGGATGGTGGAATTCTAGAAGAGGCATGGACAGGTAAAAAGGTAGATCTCTCATTTCTCAAAGTTTTTGGTTGTGAAGCCTTTGTGCACGTTGATAAGGAAAATAGAAAGAAGCTAGATGCTAAGTCTATGAGGTGCACATTTATTGGCTATGGCTCTGATGATTTCAGATTTAGGTTTTGGAATCTAGGAACTAACAAGATAATTAGGAGCCATGATGTTATTTTCAATGAAAAAGTGATGTATAGTGATCAGCTCAAGAAGCTGAATCAATCTAGGTAGAGCAATGGAGAATTGGACGAGGTGACAATCCAAAATGAGCTCACGAGAAAAATTAATCACAGACAGGAAAACACAGAGACCAACATCGGCCAAGTAGGAACTGATGTCGACAGAATAGAAACTGATGTCGGTCATACAGTGACCGACGTCGGCCAATCAGGAACTAACGTCGGTCAGGCAGAATCGATGTTGGCCAATAACAGGCCTGGAGGTGACCGAGGTCGATCACTATCAGAGAATTTAGGTGGACAGCGTGTTGTGAATGAGTCTCAGACACCCATCAGGAGGTCAAAAAGGGTAAGTAAACCTCCAATTTGATATTCACCTTCATTATTCTATTTATTGCTTACTGATGGTGGAGAACCAGAGAGTTTTGAAGAAGCAATATAGGTAGAATCTAAGAATCAGTGGGAGCGTGGCATGGTTGAGGAAATAGAGTCCTTAAAAGAGAACCAAACATGGGATTTGGTTGAGTTGCCAGCAGGAAAGAGGACACTGAAGAACAGATGGACCTCCAGATTGAAGGAAGGTGAGAACGGACAGATGAGATATAAGGCCAGGTTGGTCGTGAAAGGATTTGCACAAAAACCAGGTATTGATTTTGGTGAGAATTTTTCTCCTATTGTTAAAATGACTTCTAGACGGACTGTATTGTCTTTAGTTGCTATTGAGGATTTGCATCTTGAGCAGCTTGATGTTAAGATAGTGTTTCTTTATGGAGATTTGGATGAATAAATATATATGGATCAGACGGAAGGATTTGAGGTCAAAGGTAAGGAGAATTTAGTGTGCAGATTGAAGAAAAGCTTGTATAGCCTCAAGCAAGCTCCTAGACAATGGTATCTGAGATTTGACAGGTTTATGACTGAGCATGGTTATAGTAGGTGTCAATTTGACCATTGTGTGTATTTTAAGAGATTGGATAATGGTAGATATATTATTCTTTTGTTGTATGTAGATGATATGCTGGTTGCAGGATCACATATGCAGGATATCTCTGAGCTTAAGGTGAAATTAGCTCACACATTTGCCATGAAGGATTTGGGAGTAGCAAAGAAAATCCTTGGCATGAGCATTAAGAGAGAGGAAAAATCACAGGTTGATTTTGTCTCAAGAGGATTATGTGAACAAGGTGTTGAAACGGTTCAATATGCATGATGCAAAACCGGTAAGCACACCTTTGGCTGGACATTTTTAATTGAGTAAAGAACAATGTCCTAATTCACATGATGAGGTAGAGTACATGAATAGAGTTCCATATTCTTCCACAGTAGGGAGTTTAATGTATGCAATGGTATGTACTAGACCGGATATTGCCCAAGCAGTGGGAGTTGTAAGTAAGTATATGGTCAATCCAAGAAAGGAGCACTGGAAAGTAGTTTAGTGGATCCTTAGATATCTGAGAGGAACCAGCAGTAGGAATTTGTGCTATGGAGGTTCAGATACTTCTCTACATGGTTATGTAGATTCAGATATGGTAGGTGATTTGGATGGTAGAAGGAGCACCACATGTTATGTTTTCACTGTTGGTGGAACGGCGGTTAGCTGGATATCAAAGTTGCAGAAGGTTGTTGCCTTGTCAACTACAGAAGCAGAGTATATTACAGTCACAGAGGCTAGCAAAGAGATGATATGGATGACATGGTTCATGGAAGAGCTAGGAAAGGAGCAAGAGAGTTGCAGATTATACAGTGATAGTCAGAGTGCAATTCATTTGGCTAAGAATTCAGCCTTTCACTC
>JARHVA010000449.1:3935000-3945000 GCA_037957365.1 Torreya grandis
ATTTCACATTAATCATTGATAACATTATTGATAACAATCTAAGTGACTTTTTTCAATGAGTTAAATTTTTGAATAATGAAAAGGATAATCAAAACCTTAATCAATAATTTAAGACAAATCTTCTTATTTTTTGACAATTCATTCAAAATTATAGAGAAATATATATTTAAAATATTAATCATATAAATACCCCTAAAGTTTGTACTTGTGTTCTTAAAACTTTTGTGCCTTATTTAGAATGCTTTTTATCTCTCCTAAAATTAAACCCTGCATTAAAAAAAACTGAATCACATATGCAAAGATCCATCCAATTAGTTACCATTAAAGATTTGATTCAACATATAAATAAACTCATTGAAGGTCCCACCATTATTACACCAAATGTAGACACTGTAAACTATATTATAGATGAGTTACAAAGGAAAATTCATTTTATACCATTTAGAAAAAATATGAACTATTTTAAACACTATATATCCTATTATGGTACTCACACTATCTACTACTCATGAAATTTTATCTATTTTTAAAATACCAAAGGCTATAATGTTGAACATTGAATGCATTTCAACCAAACTTACATTATTTTTCAAAAATAAATAGAATATAATTAAATACTTGTTGAGCAAAGACATGATAAAATTATTACTTATGCCAAACACATTTTTGAATCATAAGCTAATATCTTACAAGATTAAATATTTTTGTGAATATCATGAGACAAGAAGGCATTCCATAAATAGGTACATTGATTTAAGAGATAAAAATAAAGATTTATTTGATCAATAAAAAATCAAGCTTCCTCAACAACCACCCATTATAAATGGTGTTATTTAAAAAAAAATTAAAAAAACTTATAAGGATTTAACAAATGTCACTAATAGTGATCAAATTCAATGCAATTAAGACTTGAATGAGAATGATCACTTATTTTATGATGGCACATATTGGTGGTAAAATTACCACCCCATCAAAGTATCTATTAAGGCCTTAGGGTGAATTGAGGGAATATACACATGCATCTGTTGGAAAACTCATGTACCATAGATTTTTATTTCTTATTATGTTACACACTTCGTATGTTGTTTCAATTAAATTATAAAAATATTTATAAAATACAAAAAAGTATTAATTATAATTATCAATGCATATTTATTCTACCATAGTCTTATGCATATATTTTATTTTTCTATTTTTTTGCCTTTCATGTGCCTTCTTCTAAGTGTTTCCTTTAAAAAATTAAAAAAAATTCAAAAACTTTTATAAAAGACCCCCAAAAAATATTTATCTGTATCTTTGTCATATAATTCACATTATACATATTTTATCATACGCTATAGAGATTACATATCCATTTTCATATTCACTTTATAATGGCATACCTTGATCTAGGTAGGGGGAAAGGTAATCTAGGTAAATATGCTTATCAACATAATTAACAATTCTCCAAGGTAGGCGACATTTCTTATTATGTTAAGAAATAAATTTAAGCTATATATAACTACCATTGCATGTATCATGTTTATTATTCACTTATTAAAGCTCTACATATCTTACATGTGTGCAAGTAAATTTTATACATCATTATATATGACCTTGATTTAGGCACTTTCTTGAGCTTGATTGCATTCTTATATTTTCTAGATTTTACATGGTACTTGCCTTCTATTTGCATTAACCTTATTCTAATCCACTTGTTTCATGTTTATTTTTATATTTACTTGTCCTTGACCAATTGATATTTGATCATATTCTTATAATTACCATTAGCCTTCCCAATGATGATGGCATACTTAATAGGACATTTTATCATAGTATGCATTGAATGGAAGCCTAGATGCTTATAATCCTCTTTCATCTCATTTTTATAGTTCATGAACCTTTCTCCAATTTTATATGTAGCACCATGTTTCCTTATGATAGCTTATATTTTGTTCCAAATGTACAACTACAAAAAAAATAAAAAATTATGGTCCTATACACTATCATCTCTTTTGTCTTATGAGGGAATTGTACCCAAGCATAATATTTGTTGGCATATATACATCTAATCCTAAGTGAGGGAATGCTTCCCACATATGATTTTCATTGACATATTATGACTTTGTATTTAAGCATGAAATTAGCCTTATTTGCCCATGGAGGCATGTCATTAGTAATATTCATCCTATGCATTGTGTATCATTTTAACATCCCATATTAATCACATGCATTATTAAATATTGTGTTACTTCATCATCAATACATTATTTAATTAACTACATATTTGAATTTGAGGGTACATGAAATGTATTTATTTATAGGGGAATGGGACATGCATACATTAGCTATACATATAGTTGACACAACATGTTCTTAATTTTAGACTTTATAATTTTTACACTAAGATTGACATATGATGGCTATCATTAATCTATATGAATTTATTTGATCAATTTATATCTGAGGGAGGAAAGAGTTTTTTCCCAAGTGCATCAATATCCTTAAAAATAAATCCACAACCTATTTGGCCTTGGTTCATAGTTGGATTTAACATATGTCATGACATATTTATGTTACATTACATTTTGGAATGTATATTACATAATTAAATTGAACTATTACCTAGATTATAATACCTAGAACAATATTTGTACAATTTATCACATTATGATTATCTTTATTGATGATTATATGACTCATATATTACCTATCAAGGTCTAGAAATTTTCAAAATTCAAAAATGTTGGAAAATTTTTAAAAATACAAAAATATTTGGAAATTTTTCAAAAAAATCTAAAACATTATAAAATTTAAAAAAATTCAAAAATATTTCTTTACACATATTTCATATTCACTCATTCTATAGGTTTTCATTATCCATTATTTGTAACACATTTTTCAAAGTATTTTTGTGGAGTAAGTGCTATGTAGTTTCACATGTAACACAATATAGTATATCACATGGTGCACCCACATCTTGGATGGTCCAATTTCATAGACAACATGCCCTAGATAGGGGCATGGCCATTTTAAAATATTCTTACATGGTGATATTTATCTTTTCTTGTATTTTATCACATTGCTATAGTTGATTTCTAGTATCTCATACATATCTTATCATGGATATTTTGCATTATGCTTGTTACATTATTAGATTGATTGTTTTTAAATGAATTCTTGATTGCATATGCATGTGTTTGGTTGTGTGTGTGTCCTTGTCTTGTAGAATATTATTATCATATTTTTTTGTGAGTCATGTCAAGAGTCTAGTCATTAACTTAGGTGTAGTCACTAACATTATGTGATTTTTTTTGGTGCCTACATTTCCATGGTGGTTACCACACATCTATGGGGGTATATTTTTTTATTACGTTTTCATTATTTTATTGGGCCAACTTTGGGGTGTGTTTATTTTATGGTTATACTAGTTTCTCCCATTAAAAATTTAGAGTTTTCATGACCTATTATAGCATGAATAGAGGCTAATTCAAATTTAATAAAAACACAATAAATTCCAAAAATCAAAATCAAAATTTTTTATCATGACCTCAATTTTGTGTGCTTTGATTTATTTTTATGGCACTATTGGTTGCACATTTTATTATTGTTTAGCATTTTAATTATTTATTTTAGTTGTTATTGAGCTATTACTTAGACATTATTGAGACTCTATTTTGAGATATTATGATGTTATGATGTGTTATGGACATCTTTATATTACCAAATTGATAATTAAATTTAGTTAACTATATAATTGATTGACAAAATTTCATTTTGGATTTACTTGTCATATTTGATATTGATTTTTCTATTCAAATACTGCTACTGTATCATATTAGTGGTTTTAGGAACAGGAAAAATGAGCTAGGTTGAATATGGTATTTAGTAGCAGAGGGTAAAAGAGGGTAACATTGAGCTATTGTTCTTTTGAGTCAAGATATTATGAGATTCATCTTATTCTAGTCATTTTTTACTATTTTGTTCACTTATTTATTTGGTTTATTAATAAAGTTGTTATATGTTTGGTATTTAACTAAAATTTTGTCCTTCAATTTGACTTCATATCCATTGTGGTAAGTAATTATGGTGTTGTTCTCTTGCTTAGAGGTTGAGGAGACCAATCTTAAACTTGGATTTATTTTAGGTAAATTTGTATGGCTTTGACATGTTTTTAAAATGTTATGGTGTCCACAAAGTTGAGTTCTTTGGTAAACCATGAATAGATCATGGGGTCTTCATTAGTCATTTGATTTATTTTTAATCATGTTATGTTGAAATTTGGATTTTAAACCTATTGGGAATTAGGTCATGATGACCCAAATCCAAAATTTAGCCCCATCCAGTAGTTTTGAACTCATTTACTTTTGGTCTTTTATTTTTTGTGGTGACCTTGTGTTGACAAATCCTAGTCTAACTCTACTAAAAATTTTAGTTAAGGCCATTGAATTCCTAGTGGGACTAGTTTGAGCTATTAGTTGACTTTTTTAGTTGCATTGTAGGTGATAATTATGGTTGATTTTTGTTCCATGTTCTTAATTATTCATGACAAAAATGCAAGACCAATGTGGGCTTTAAAGGTAGTCAGTAGAGTTCGAAAGGGATTGGTCGGGTGTAAACATAGAAGAAGTTTTTTTTCTCAAAATCCATAGTTTTCTTATACATTTTTTCATGTGATTAATGAGTAAGTGGTTTCTATTTTTATTTTAAGTTGAGTAAATAATTTTAGCTTTTTTATGTTCATTTGGGAAGAAAGCATTAAAAAATGAACCATTATAGTTTCATGAGGAAGGCTGTAGACTTCACAATGAACCCATAATGTCATAATTGACTCACAATTGAATATACTCTATTGGTAATGTTTTGGCTTCATTTTTCCTTGGCTAATTGTAATATTTTGGGACTTGGCCTATATAATTTTTTTCACTATTTGGTATAACTATGGAATATGGTTGAATGGGTCAATGGAATGAGTTCGTTAAGTGATAGGCTTATTTATTTAACTATGTTATTTGCTATTGTAAGTTTTTGGTTATTTGAATTTCCATTTGCTATTATGCCATGTTTTGGGTATGCTTTCTTATTGTGAGTGTGGTGAACCTTTGGATATTGTTATTTTGTTGACATTCATTGAATTGAGGCTATGTGCTACCTATAGGTACTCATTTTTTGATTTGTCTATGTATTGTAACTTTGTGTTTTGATTTGAATGTGCTTAATCTTGGTTTTTTGTAACATTAAGGTTTCATATGAGGTTCAAACTCAGTTATTTATTGATACAAGAATTTTGTGACATTCCTATGAGGAATATTTATGGAGTATGAGGTGGTCTTTTTTTCTTATGGTGTTCACTTTTTTGGGGTGTCATTCTATTTGTGACTCTTTTTTTTATGTCAATTTTATTTAGACTATTTTGATGTCTACCTATTGTGGATAAGTGTTGAATATAAAGGTATTTTTGAATATCCTTAGTGTTATTTGATCATTAAAATACCTGCACGGTATATATATAACATTTGAATTCAATGGATATAACAATCATTATTGATTTTTGGTAGCCAAAATGATCAATTCACACACACACACACACACACACACATAATGTTTGAGTTAAATGGATATAACAATCAGTGTTGATTTTTGGTAGCCAAACTGATCAATTCACATGTTGAACAATAGTGTTAAGGATAATCATAAGTAATTTTATTTTCATGCACTTATCATACTGTCATTATTATTCATTATTTTATGGTTTTATTCAATCTTTCAAATTATTAGAGTCTCCATTTTTTTCACCCTTATAAACTACCCCTACTATTGAAATTGAAATCCAACTGATGGATGGGGTGGTTTAGGGACACCAATGGGGGAATCATTGGGCTAGAAGGGTGGGCCTTTTCATGTTTCTTTATAGAAGTTACTTCAAGTGCTTGAATTCTTCTTGTTTTCAATTTCCTATTATGTTGATATTTATTGTAAAGGATGATTGAGATCAATGTTTCATTATAATTTAGAGAATACAATTCATTGATATGGACATATTATTTAGTTTAATTTTTATTTTATTCAATATAGAAAAAAAAGTTATTGTTTAATAGATACAAAGTTCTTGAAACATTCTTTAGTTGATATTGTAATTTGTGGCTTTACTTTTTCTCTTTTATTGTAATATAAATTTGTATGGAAGATAATTGGTAATTGATTTGCTTTTGTGTTATGATCACTGATGTCATTATTCAATACTTGTTTTCATGTTTTAATTGAAAATAGATAGGTCACCTTGAATTGGTGGTTATAATCAATTATTTGAGTATTGGTGGATAATTTTTGGTATTATAGTGTTATTAAAAATCTTATACTGATCAATTTGCTTAAATTTATTATTTTTTTCTACTATTAATTTTGTTATGTTAATTCAATGGATGAAAAACTAATGAAATTGATTTATAAGGTAATCTGGTTGATTATTAGATTTGTATTAATTAAGAGATTTGTAGTTGTTGAATGTAACTTATTGAAACAATTTACATATTGTTCTCTTTACATCAATATTGTAGTTCATAATGAAATGAAATGAATTTATGTTATATATTATAATATTTAATCTTGAAAAATTGTTTCAAGTTGTAGAATGGCACATACTTAGTGTGAATAATACATTCTACATCCGTTTCCAATTTTCTTTAGTTTCAATGAAATGAAGTTAATACTCATTTTTAATATGCATGAGAGTTTAAGGAAAATTTTATATAATCATTATGGGTATTTGTTATGATATAAAAAATTTATATCTATTGTATTGAAGAATAAATTGCAATGTGCATGTTCATTGTAACAAGTTTTATTAATAATTTTATACAATCATAGTTTAAATTATTGGCTGATTTCATTGCATATAAGCACTTAGCAATCTTAAAAAAAATCTTTGAGGATAATATTGTTATTTAATATAGGTGGAAATATTCATTTTTATTTTATATTAGGTTATTATAATAACAAAATGTATATTAAAAGACACAAATGGCTATGAAGAAAATAAACAATGTGATTCTTAGTTTGAAAACCAAATAAATAAGGAAGAGTCTAGTGGTTTAGTATTTCATCATTCATGAAGACAAGTTTATTAAGTGAATAAATATTAGTATGTTTTTTGATCGGTGTAATAAGGCTAAGGTAATGTAAGTCTTCATGAAATAATTAATTATTTTTTATGAAAAACATAAGCATTTTTTTGAAACATCAATAGCTTGTTTAAGTCTTAAATGAATTCTTGATAATCATTTATCATTTATATTAATGATGTGCAAGTAGGCCATATGACTAACATGTTTTATAGATAGTAATTTATTACTATATGATATTTGGGGATGGTCAAGTCATTAAACTTAAGTATGTTATTATAAATCTAAATAGTTATGTTATGTATAATTGGATGGGATTCCATTTGACATAACATCCACTTATTTGGTAATGTTCATCAACAAGAAGAATAAATAATGTGAATTTATTTAATTTGAATTATATTGTCAAATCTATTGAATTTTATTAAAATAAAATCCTTGAGGGCAATGATCCTATCTCTAGTCAAGAATAAATGACATAATTAGGTATACCTAATTAGTGGAAATAGCCTTCTCATATCACATAAATTTGTAAGTGTTCTAAATAAATTGATTTGTATTACTTTTGGAAACAAACTTGAAGCCTATGTCTTATTTTTAAAAATAATTATGTAAATCATTGAATGCTTAATATTAATATGATTATTCTTCTATTTTGAATTGAATTCTTTCCACATTATCTTGCTCTAATACTTCTTGATGTTTGACTAGTACTCTTGGA
This sequence comes from Torreya grandis, assembly GCA_037957365.1. Classification (NCBI taxonomy): domain Eukaryota; kingdom Viridiplantae; phylum Streptophyta; class Pinopsida; order Cupressales; family Taxaceae; genus Torreya; species Torreya grandis. Next base: position 3,942,822 of record JARHVA010000449.1, read on the forward strand.
TTAGAGTTTAGTTCTTGATTAGTCAAGGTACAAATTGATTTATATTAGGTTCAAGCATTTGGATAAGGCTAAATGTTGGTATTGGTTCTATTAGGAAGGACATAGAATAAGTATATAGATTTGAGTTTATGAGTGTATGTGAAGTATACTATTACACCCTAAAATACATACTGATTGGTTTAAATAACTTATTAACATTATCCTTTAGGAATTTTTAATCTTAGTTAAATACTTGTATTTTGTCTAACATAGTTATAGACTTGATCATGTTCATGAAAATTAGTTTCCTTTAGTTAAGTTTGAAAAAGTGTTGCGTAACTCAAGGTTATTTTTAAAAAAATCAGGTCATTACATTTTGGTATCAAAACCCAAGTTTTATGTTCTCTAAGGAAATTTGGGGAAGAATTTTAGTAATTTTACTTACCTATTTTTTTTATGTTTCACATCAGTATGGTAAGGACAAGACTTGGTGGTTTAGATGATGATAGTAGCCTAGGGATTGTCAATCAAGTTATATGTAGAGGAAGAACTAGGGGAAGAGGTATAGGTAGTGGAGTTGAAAACCTTAACTCAAGAAGAGAATAACCTTCTATTAACAATGTTGGTAGTAATGCAGGTGATGCTCCTACAAGAAATCTAACTTATAATCAATAAGTAGTTCTTAATTGGATATTAACTTCTCTTAATGCTTGGCAATTTAAGTTGGAATCCAAGGAAGGTAGGTTGAAAAATATTGAGAGTGTTCCATAATAATAATTATCCTAAATGGATGAGGGGAAATTTGGAGAGAAAGTGATCTAAGAGATGAATTTGATAGTGGTTGAACCCATCATTAAGGAACTTAAAAATCTCCTACCTACTACATTTTTAAGTGAAAAATATGGTGATGCAATTGATGCATGGTTGGTTAACTTACAGAAATACTTCAATATACATAACATGCCCTCACATTTAAAGGAAAGGGTAGTTGATTATTAGCTAGTTAGAATCATAAATCTATGGTGGAATCATCTCTGTGATTTAGAGGGTTATCAACCTTTGATATTTACTTGGCCTATTTGTAAGAATTAATTTTGAAAAATGTACCTTAGTGCTAATTTTAAAGAGTAAAAGATAATAGATTTTCATTTATTAAAACAATAAAACATGTTTGTGATAGATTATGAGAATATGTTTTTGAATTTATTACATCATGTGAACTATATGCATGATGAGTAAACCAAGGTAACAAAATTTAAACCTGTATTGAGGGAAATATTGATGCATGACATCAATATGATGAACCCAAAACATTTGACCAATACCATTGAATCTACTCATAGGGTGGAAGAAAAAGAAAGGTCTCGATAGAAAGTGAGACAAGATTTCAAATTTAATAGACAACAGTCTAAAGCTAAAATTATTTCTCCTTCACTCAAGAATTTCACTAAAATTGATTAAAACCATATATTTATTAGGAGTATCAATGGTTTTAATAAGTTTTAAGGATAAAATAATTATTTTAAGTATGAGAACTCTTCTAAAACTTATACTTTTAACAAAAATTAGTCTTGAGGTAAGTGCAAAAAGTTGGGGGACAAAAATGGGCCTACTTGTGGACATGTTTTTCTTGAAAATTGATAAATCTAAAATTATATAGATAATTTGAGATGGTTACACTCAAAAATCAAGGATGGTGTAAGAACATGAATTGTATCATTTTGAGTCTAGTTTTCAAAACACTATTTTTTTTAAAAAAAATGTTAAGTATAACTAGGTCAAACATATAAAATTTGAATAGGAACACATTTTTATAATTTTTTGATGAATAGTTTATTTTATTAATTTTAAAGGTAAATAGATCCATAAAAATTAACAAAATATGGATAAACATGCATGCACCCTTCCTTAAATACCTCAAAAAAATGAAAACTAGTTTTTTTGAATGTGTGCAGAATTAAGCCTAGTTTATAACCATTTTTTTTTTTTGCATTTGGATAAATGAAAAAAAAAGATACGCTAACATATATAGGCATGTGTATTTGAGGCATGTAGTTGCCTAAAAAAAATATATTTATAAATCAACATAGATTGAAACCTTAAAAGAGTCCAAAAATTCTAAAAATTGTATAATTGGAAAGAGGAGAGCATGATTGTTGTCATGGTAATAATTTTGTGAATTTTCTTTTTGAAATTCATA